>NW_024121432.1:7651721-7747213 GCF_016745375.1 Pimephales promelas
TCGAAAACGGTAAAACTCAACTGTTTAACTCTGGGGGAGTGGTAAAATGAGCCTATTTCCAAAAAAAGTGGAGTATCCCTTTAAGGTAAGGATGCAATAAATTGATCAAAATTGTCAATAAAGAATTTATGATGTTACAAATTATTTCTATATAAAATTAATGCTATTCTTTTAAACTTTCACCAAAGAATCCTGAAAATGTATTCATTATGATTTAGAATATAGAATATACAATAGGACATTTATATTAAGTATTATCATTTGCCATTACAGTCACAGTAAAATAGGCTAGATTTAATGAATTCACAAGGCAAAAACGGTGACAAAAAAAAATCCTAAAATTAGCACTGGGATGAAGGATGGATTTGAAATACTGAATAATGCTTGCTCAAGCAACTTCAAAGAGCAGTCTTGTGGAGACGTGTGTGTGTGTGTGTGTGTGTGTCGAAAGGAGAAGGTAAAAATGGACCAGACAGTGCAGCTCTCAGCGCTTTTGTTTTCCCCCATTCTGTGGTGAAGAGAGCCTGTGAAAAGCGATTGGAAATGGTTGTGCAGAGGGGATCAGGCTATAGCGAGTGCTGTGTGTGCAAGGCGATATGCTATCTCAGCCGTGCACCTCTTCTCCCCCTTCCAATGGCTTCCTCCGTGCCCACAGATTAGCAGGCCCATGAGGCCTGGGAGTCAGAGTGCACACGCAGCCAGACGACAGACCTGGCGACTTGGGTAACGCGTGCCTCGCCTCGCCCCTCCCCCTTCCAGAGTCTCTCAGCATCCCCTTCCACCCCCATCCTGACTGCCTCTATTCAGAGTGACATTGATGAATGGGCATGCTAGGCTAATGGCGGTCTGCGGCTGATTGGAGCAGCCTCCTTTCTTTTTAATAACAGACCCAGTGGCCGTCATCAGCTGCATCATTTCTTCACAACGACCGTTAGCACCATTACGGCTATTGTGAGCCATAATAGCAATTATCTTAGCGGAGTGAGAGCGCCTTGATGCAGGGAACAGCCATTACGATCTGAGTGCTACGCCGGAGACTTGAGAGTGGCAAACACAAACAGCAGGTAAACGCTAAGAGAAATGAGGTGAAATTAGCTTGGCTACGCTTCTTCTTCAGCCGGGCCTCTGTAAACAGATTAGCACCGAGGCCATTCATAAAGCGTCTCAAGAAGAAACAGGAACGAGATGTGAGCTGACAAACTTAGAAACATTCCTGGGGTACTTCAGAAAGCATTGGAAATTCTCCTTGTGATAGCACAGGAGGCTTTCATTCGCTCATGTTTAAATATGGAAGCCACTCGATCCTCTTCCAGTTCAATTCTTCCTTGTAGGTTGAGCCTTTTCATTCATACACACTCCAAAAAATATTGGGTTGTTTTAACCCAATTTTGGGTCAAATATAGACTAACCCAGCCATTGGGTTACATTTTTTAAATTTAACATTTTTAACCCAGTGTTTGAGTTTGTCCATATTTGGCCCAAAATTGGGATAAAACAACCCAGTATATTTTAGAGTGCACATTTTTAAACAGATTTTGAAGGGTTCGTCTTCATCTGCATGTTCTGTCAAGACTCTTGATATACAGTTAGTATTTACACTTTTAACGGCAATAGGTTTTGAATTAAGTAGTCCCTTATCACTTGTTTCCCTCTGTTTTGTATCTTATCTTATATCTTTTGGTTCTATTCTATGAACAGAGCTTCAAAGTGGTTTGCTGTAGGAAGTTAATTACTTGTTTTTGATTAAAAAGGCCCTTCTGGAAAAATAGTCACCTTCAGTTCTTGCACTTGTGCCCTTGTACACACACAATGCGGTATGTGCGCACATATGTTCCACTGTTTTAACAACGCATTATGTCCAATAATAGGGTTTATAGGGTCCAATAATACAAATAAAAAAGTGCAATGGAAATTTTCAGATAAAGAAAATGGGAAAATGTTGGGAAATATTGCTCTATAACTCTCTATCACAACAGAATTTTTATTTTTTTTTGCATAATTAATATAATATGTCACCATCCATTAAAAAATCCCAAAAAAGGAAATGCAAAAAACAAGGTTACACTTTAAAATAAGGTTACATTTGATAACATTAGATAATTACATAATGAAAAATACTTCTAAAGCATTAATTAATCTAAGTTAATGTTCATTTAACTTTCATTAAAAACAAAAGCATCAATTAATATTATTTAATGGACCCGAGCTAACAATGAAGTGTTGTACAAATATTAATAAATACTGTAGCAAACGTATTGGTCATTGTTAGTTAGTTAATTAGTTAATGTGTTAACTAACGCTAATTATTTTAAAGTGTGACCAAACAATTTGTGTTACATCTGTGAACAAAAACATATTTTAACCTATCAATGATTCAACACAAAAATTCCGATGTACTAGAAAACTACAGAGATTTGTTTAAATGAAAAATTGTAGAATAACTTTTGCAAAGTGGAAAAGTGAATTAAAAGGATCCATTGCCAGAGGGACAAAATAATGGACTGCTAATGGAAATGACAAACGATGTATAGAGCCACAACTGTCCTTTCACATGCAGAGTGACAACAATTAAAAACATTCTCATGCTGATTTATTTAATGTCACATTCCAGATTCAACACAGGCGCTCACTCTATAGATAAATGTATTGGCCCAACAGCTAATTTCGAATCTGAGAATATCCTGGAATGACGAGAAGAGTGGATTGTTAGATGGGGACTGAATCAGCCATTAAAATACATCATCAGGATGGCCAATTTGTCAATTTGTCAAGCATCTAAACAGATGAGGCTCTGTGGGATTGTGATACATTGATTCCTCAGCAGGGGCCATGATAGGAAATGAGAATGTGGTCAAACACCACAAAACATTTGAGCAGGAACCCAGCACTCAGGAGAGTCATCAGGGCTTGTCTTAATTCAGAATACAAATGCTAGATTGATCTCCACTGACAGACCTAAGATTATTAGAACCGAGATTGAGCATGATGGAGCATTTGCAAGGATACATTTGTTCACATGTGCAGTTGCTAGGGTGTTCATGATGGTTGCTCACTGGCCCCAGTCATAACTTTCTATAATATTCTGGATCAATGATAGAACTCCTTGAATGTAATATAAGGGAATAATATAGCTATAGATTTTGACCACACGTTGTAATTTGAAAATAGCAGTTTCAACCAGATGAGTGATCTGACCAACCCGGTCTCATCCCAAGACGTCATATAACTGACGTTTTGGGACGTCTTTTGACCATACGTCAATATTCGCCTTTTTAGGGCCCCTTTAAACGTCGGTAGATGAGGTTATGGGATCCTAACTCTACCCCATACCTAAACCTAACCCTAAACCTAACCTGTCACCTAACTGACGTTAAAGGTAAAGCGTCAGTTGTATGACAGCCCGGAATCGCCATCTACCGGCGTTTAAGGGGGCCCTAAAAAGGCGGATATTGACGTATGGTCAAAATACGTCCCAAAACGTCAGTTATATGACTTTTTGGGATGAGACTGTGTTAATCTGACATATAGCGTTGCCACAGACGATGGCAAATATTAGGCAATATCTTTCAACGATTACATACATGTAAGTACCATAATTACGAGATGACAACCCGTGACATTCTACTCAGAGCCTTTCTCGGACTCCGAATTATGCAATGCAACTATATCAACATGGTCATGAGGTATAAGTCGAAGCTCTCAGAAAATTTCAAGTTTACAAGTTGTATTTAAAAGTTCTACGAGGACGCTTTTTACGTCGGAATCTCGTAATTACGCTAATGCGTGAATGCACCTTCTGACTGCAGAATGCAGTGATTGACCAATAAGAATCCAGTATTTCAGAGAGCTGTGTGATAAAAATAAATAAAAGCAAAAAAAAATTATATTATCAGAAAAGGATAAACTTAAGAACCAATAAGAACAGAACGAGATACAAGCTCCACAACATATTAACTCCGTATGCTCATGTGGATGGATTTCTGATTTGAAGGTAAACAGTTAAAGGAAACAATGGTGGGAAACAAGTAAGACCCTATCAGACATAATATCAAACAAGTCTGAACTTCAACCTATAGTGCTGCCATTTCTGATGGAATATTATTGGTCTAGGCTTGATTTATCGCCCTACTATATACAATTTCCAAGCAGTAGCAATAACTTATGCACTGGAGGATTCGAAAACATATTACAGAAGGAAAGTTCTTTTTAGAAAATATAGAGTTAAATATAGAGTAAAACTCATGGAATAGATTATGTGCTTATCGAATGTGATGAGAAGTCACACAACCTTGAAAGCTCCAGCCCCCATAAGAAGACCCCTGTCTACATCGATAGGGCCCCCAATCTTTTTCTTTTTGCCAAAAAGTGTCATTTCAACCAAACTCCAACAAAAGCTTAAGAGCTTTTTTTTTTTCAAATAATCTTTCTCTCAGGTTATGAGTCTCCAGAAACGGGCACTGTGGGTTTGTTTCCTTTGACAGGCCTGTGAATACAACTCACTGCTTCAACTGCATATGGCGGTTAAACTCAATTGCTCCCACAAATTAATCTGACCCTGAACATGCCCGGTTATTATGAAAATAAGCCAAGAAACTGATAAATGCAATGCACAATAAATAAAGCACTTTTGGGTTCCTTTTTCTTTCTTGAATAGAAATGAACATTCATCAAACAGAGACGCACATACACAGGATTCAACAAAAAGGAAGGCTGACTTGAGCTATACATTAAATAATTTGATTTAATCATTTTATGCCTTGCAAAGAAAGAAAGATGTATAGTATATTTAAATATATTTAAAGAAATATGTGTGAAAAATATGTGATAATAGTGAAAATATTAATATTATTAATATTTCAAATAAATTAGTTAATTAAAAATGTTTTTAACAAACTGCAAACATGACATTAACAATTGGATTTTTTTAATTAAACATGTAAATAAAAAAATGAAATAAATAAATAAAACAAAACAAAATAAAACACCACAACACAAAATAAATAATAAAATAAGATAGTTTTGGGTTGGGGGCCAATAAAAAACATAGGCAGGAAAGGCAGAAATCTAAAGTAATGGCCCAAAAAAGGCAAGTAGGAAAAAATATGTATTGTTCTGTATATAATAATGGCTGGCCATGAGTAATGTCTCAAAGACTCGATTGTCCTTCAATTGTCTTTTAAATAAAGCCCAATTTCTCTGGTTTGGGTCTGAAGTGATTTGATTTGTCATGCAATCATGACAAATTATTTATCAAATGGCGCATGGTCTGACTGGAGTCCGGTCAGCGGCTATTATTCTGGATGTTTCTGATTGACAAGCCCTTGAGTGATAGGCGAGATGCAGCAGTGATGGTGCCGCAGGAGTTCAGACTGTTACTGCTGTGCCTCTTGTTAAGGGTCCCTCCGGCTCCCTCGGGCCTTGGCCTTTGGTCCCTCTGTGGTCTAGCGGCCTCCCTGTGGACTTGACTCCAATCAATGCACAGGAAAACCCATTAAGAGCCACAACACCGAGCGCGGACGGGGGGCCAAATGCACCCTTAACAAAAGGGAGAGTGGCCAACATCAGTTGAGTTAAGGGGTTGTGAAATATTAGGTGTGTGTGTGTGTGTATATGTGTGTTGTTCTCTTGTCTAGAAGGAACCTCACAATAATGTGGCCCTGCGGAGCCTGCTTTGTCAATGGCTGCAAAGAAAAGGGCTCTGAAAGGACTCGGTGCACTGGTGCAATTAGCCATCTATGGAGCCAAATATATCTCCCAGATTCTATCAAGACAACTTGAAACCCATTCAGTTTGTGCTCCCCAGAATCAAGCTTTTGTGCTGCCTTGAGGTAGATGCTCTGTGAATGGTTGGCCTGTCGCATCCGTCTTAACTTGACCTTTTCAAAAAATTACATAAAGTGATATTTGATTGGTTTGCGGCCAAATAAACTACCGCTTAAAATGTTTGTTTTTGGGAGATTTCTTAATGTTTTAGAATAAAGTCTCTTATGCCAACAAGGAAACAGTAATTAAAATTTAATAGCGATGATCTCCTGCAGAGGCAGAAGGCTTTTGTCACACTATTACGCCATAATGTGACAAAATCCAAAATGAGCCGTTTGGTAAGCTTGCTTTCAATAAAGCTGATTTTGGACTAATGAGGAAGTTTGGAGTTCTGAAACTTACAGGATATTTATGTAGCTCTTACAAGCAGTGTTGTAGTACTCGAGACTCGGACTCGGTCTCGAGACCATATTTTAATGGTCTTGGTCTTGTCATGGACTCGTGTCCATTTGGACTCGGAATTGACTCGTACTCGAACATTTTTTTTTTTAGGACTCGGAATTATTCCCAAGTCCACTCGAGTTCAATTAAAAATATTTTTCATGATTATTAATGTATGTGAATAAAATATTTCTTTAAATTCATTGACACGCCCAGTGATTGGTGATTTTCTAGTGCGCAACTGCGCATGACAAATTGTAATAAAATTACTTTTAACACCACCTACTATGTGGCCGTTTTACCCTAAACTGATCATATTTTTTAAACTAAGTAAATTCAGCAAAAAAAAAAGGATTTCTCTAAGTAAATAAAAGTAAATTAGGTAATCAACCCTCACTGGTCTCGGTCTCGACTCGGACTCGACCGTCCCTGGTCTCGGACTCGACTCTCTATGGACTCGGTCTTGACTCGGACTCGACTCTCTCTGGTCTCGGTGTCGACTCGGACTCGAGTGAGGTGGTCTCGACTACAACACTGCTTACAAGTCAAAAGATCAAGGAACATTTTATTTATCAATTCATGAAATTGTGACTTCAGTTTAAGTGACTTCTTTGCCTGAATTGCTACTGCTTTCCATGTCCATATCATAAGTGTTTATAAGGTTAAGCAAAAGCAAACAGCTAACAGATATCTTTTTCCAGTTATTATAGACTTTGTTGGTTTGTATAGTATACATTTAAACGAGTTTGCACATGGATTTAAAGATGGATTTAAAGATATTCATTATTACTGTAGCAAGTAGCAGAGCGGCAAAGAAAGAAAATCTAACAGAAGTGTTGCCACATATTCACTACTGAATTGTGAAAAACGTACGTTTTTCTTAAGTGCCCCAATAATATGTGAAATCATCACCTTTTATGTTAAGGGTCATATTTGCATATGATAAACATCTTGCACAGAGTAGATTCACAATACGGTCTATATAACAGATATAACGGTCTATATACGGTTATGTAGCCAAGCTGGCTAATGATAGCTAGGTTGATTCTTTCCTTACACATACACAATTACTGTTTACAAAAAATGTCAGATATATTTTTTTTCTTTTTTTTGCGCTATAAGTCCCACCAGGTTTATAAATGTTTTAAAATGTTTACACACAGCCAGGTACAACCACAGTTTCACTGCTAACATAACACATTCCAAAAACAGATAAGGAGAAAGTCGGTTTACTCTGGACCCATGCTGTTCAAGTGCTAATAAATGGGTGCTAGTCTCTGCACAGCAATCAGGAGCTCAATAAGTAATAACCATTCACCTTGGCTAGTTCCACACCATTACACCAGCACTGCTGATGACTCAGGAGACACTGCAGACATGGCAACCACTGACAGATTGCAGGGGGAGGGGGAGCCATGGAAGAGGGCTTGAAAGCAAAGGAGGATGAGGAGGAAAGAAAGAAAATAGGCACAGCATGAGAACGCAGAATGACGACCTAGGAAAGCACACAAAAACGACAGGAGGAGGAAAGTGAGAATTTTGGGCTAATGGAGGGCTGACAGTAAAATGATGAGACCCATTATGACATTTTTGGAGGGAAACTGCTGCATCCTTGCACAGCTGCAATGTAATTCGGATGCAAGTGAACTTCAAAAATATCTTATATTATGGTTTCGTCACACTGCATATGGATTTAGATACATTCCTACGCCCATGTTCATCCCAGTGAACATGATTTCACCAAACACAACGTTCCTGGATCAACATCTTTGTTGGTCCTCGAACAGCATTTCAATCAACCAATCAGATTTGAGGGACAAGGTTACAGTTTAGGTTTACAAACAGGGTTATGCACCTATCATTTCCCTCTGATTTTAGGGATAGTCATGGGTAGGGTTAGGACTTAGGAAACACTTCCTGTCTGATGTCTGAGTGACTTTGCAGGCTCAAACTGAGTGTGACGACAGTCTGACAGTTGTAAATCTTCTAGTAGCTGTGCCAAGACAAAAAGTTGTTGAAATATTTTGTCCCGTTGCTATAGACAGTAAAAGGATTCTCCCTCGACTTTATGCCTCCATGTCCCCCCGATTGCCTCATAGACCATAAAAGATTGCCTGCGAGCTTCTCCTCCTGTTTCTACGGTAAGTGTATATTGTGCGACAGAAAGTTGCGTAGTGATGACGCAATCATCATCCTATTTTTCACAAAATGGCATCTACGGGGCCATAACGTAAGATACAAAGTAATGGAGCGTTTTATACATTGTCGTGTTTCTTTAGAAATAAATAATGGACAAATGAAGTCTTTGGACGCCTCAGGTGTAAAATTATTTGCTATCAAATGCTGCGTTTAAGTCCTCCTGGGAAGTTCGTACGTACGAGGTGGGAAGTCGTGTTTACGACGTGAGGTGCGTTCAAGTCAGTTTCGTCGGAGCAAAATGGCGTTGTACCTTCTTTTAATGAATTACATGAAAATACAGCAAGGTTTGTTAACTCTGCTAATAAAAAAAAATGAAGAACAAAGAATGCGCATCAGGTGTGTTTTTCTTTTTATGTTTTTTATTAGCTTATGAAGCCAATGTAAACTCTATCATTAGGTATAATTTTTATATTACAATGATTTCATATTTTGTGCAGAGAGCTTGCTTTATAAATGAAAAAGCCTTACAATGTCAATGAGTAAACATTGAAATTCAATTAAAATTTACCGTCAACAGACGTTGAATGAACGTTTCTCACTGACACGCCCCCAAATCGTACAGATCGGGGCTTAAAGAAAATCCCGAGCTCCCCACTGGTATTTACGACATTGTGGTGGCGTTCAAGTGCGTTCAACTCGTAATTACGATCTATACGAGATGACTTGAACGCAGCAAAAGTGATGCCAAAATGAATGGGAGTCAATGGGATGCTAACAGCAGGTGAAGTTCTGCTACAATGGCGGCTTCAACTTCCGGCTGATGGATTACCTCTCTCTGTGGGAAAAGAACAGTGCCACATACTGGTCTGGCACGTAAACTACATCGTTTTAAGTCGGTTTCAGTGGTTTCGTGTGTATGTGGATTATCTTGAGACGAAGCCGTGTTTATGGAATTTTCGGATCGGATAGGGTGTTAATGTGGCCGAAATTTGCAGACAAGAAAGTTGTTCCAGCATCAACAAAATATGTCAATAAATATTTTGATGAATTACTTGCAAACCTAAATACTTAAGTGGGCAATAGAACTACCTTTAAATGCGTCTGGTACGAGCTATTCAGCCATACTAAATTGTTCAGCAACATTCTCTTCAAACTCTTACTTCATCATGATGAGAGTTGACCTGAAAGAGAAACTGGCAGTAGGCATTTCTAAAGGCAGTGCGTGCATTTGGGAGCACAGCGATTTATAAAATCAAGCTTGAATAGCTAAATGCATTTGCACTGACATATTGGTATAAACGGTGAATTACTCAAGCTTTCCAAACAACATTTAACTAGCGTTCCCGACACATACTTTATGGAAGAAATGAGATATGGATTCCAGCATTTCACATGGCTCTTATGCATGGTCCAGTCATATAGGGGATAGAGACTACATCATCGGTCAACCAGACACTCTCATCTTGGACCATCAAAACAGACCACAAGTGCTGCTGATACCGCAATAAACTTTCAGAGCATGACGTCCTCGTACGCCGCAAAACACGGCTTGTTCGATAGCTCTCTGCGATCAGGCAAGTGCTTTGATCCACGCCTGTGTCGTCTGGCGATAGCGACACAGCGTCTGTGTGTATAATGAGAGCTGATGAGAGGAGCGGCTACGCTCTCAGCTATTACGGCCCATTGTTTCAGCTGATTATGCCGACTGCCTGTCTGCAGCGCTGCCAACACATCATAATCAGACAAAAAAAAAGGCAAAACAAGCCGGCAAACCTACGCATAGGATGAAAACAGCGACAACACACTGTATCTGGCCCTTAACTATCTGCTGTCATGCAAAAATGGACGGCACGGATAGGATTCCTCCAATGTTTTGCATCACCGTGAGGCACTGAGAAGGTTCGGCCGATATGGACTTTTAAAAGCACTTTGTCTGGAGGTGAATCTTTATGCAAGGAGGAAATAGTAGGCAATCATATTGCTGACATGAGACTCTGGCCAAGCTCTTATCCATTACAGGGCTTAAAGGGGAGACAAGGCACTTGTGTGTTGGAGAGGCCATGTCATCCAGGATGCTTTTAATGCACTGCCATTAAGCTGGTCAATAGGTTCCCAGACGTCCACCACCTCAAGAATGAGATCCGATGGTCTTTTGAAAAGTCCAGCGGTTGATTGCAGTCGAACATATGGACTGAGATGATGGCGAGGTAAAAGATTGCGATTGCATCCACTCAATTGAGGAAATATGCTTGTTGGTATAATCCGAAGAAAAAAAGAACATGGGTGGACTCGTGGAAAGCCTTATATGCAGCTCTGTCTGCGAAAACAGCATTCGAAAGAGAAAAATCGATCCATAACACTTTCAGAACACTTTAGATTCTTGTGTTACACTGTGAATTGCATCCATTTAATAAAGAAGGGGCATCTGACGCCTGATACAGACACTCGGTCATATACAGACTCAGGGTTTCGTAAAAAGGCATTTTACCTAGCCGGTTTGCCATTCAAATAAAATTATTATTTTATTTTATTATATAACATGTCAGTAGTACAGCTGCTACTGTTTCAGCTCAACACTAGCTAGAAAAAAATACTACATCTTGGAATGATACGTTAATTTCTATAAATATTATATTACGTGTTGCCTGTAAGTGATAGTTAATGAAATCATAAGCGCTGCTAGACGCTATTAATGGGCTCCAGTAGGGCTGTATAAATATATATATATAAAAAATGAAATCGTGATATGGGTTAGTGCGTTCATCTAAACACAAAGGCTGTGATTGACTGAAATAAGTATAAGCGCTGTGTTTGTCAGAGTGAAGTGTGGCACTGTGTTCTTTTATAGATGAGCAGCTCATGATCTTAGAGGATAATGAGAAGCACTTATGAACTTCTATCAAAAAAAGATTTAGGGCTCCTTGCAGTTTTAAGCCAAAATTGAAATGTCAAATCAAAACTCAATTTGTTATTTTAGAGTGAAATATTACAATACTAATATTTCTTATTTTTGAAAATATTTTCCTTTAGAAATAATAATAATTGTTGTTATTATTATTATCATCATATTGATATATGATCATACAACTCATCAAAATGATGATGATCATAATAATAGTAATAATATTATTTATTTATTATTTGTTATACATGATATATTATCCCAATTTGTTGGTCAATTTTTTTTTGCCCACAATTTTTAACAGAAAAAAAAAAAATCACAATAACATTAGACCAGTAAATGCATTGAATATAATATTCACAATCTAGTTTTCAGCCATTTGTTCACTTTGACACATCTGCACATATATTCTTATTTTATTAAAAAATAACATTTGCAGATGCGCCACCCTGATATTTGAGAATGTAAAACTACTGATATTTATAAAATTTGTTAATATGAAAATGCCACAATATATTATTTAGAATTTCTTATTATTAAAACACCATTTTAAATAGTTTTCTTAGTCACACCTGACATTTTGGGGGTTTAACATACCAATACATAAAATAATATTTATTATTTGAATGTACTAAAAATTAATTCAAACTAAATAGGTTTTATTGAACAACATGATACATGAATTCATCACATTATTTTAAAAGGAAATAAATAATGCACGTGGACAAATATATGTCATAAAAATAAATCTCGCCTTAAGACTAGTTCAATGTTTTATTGTGTTTGTATGGTGTCATTGAGTGTCATCTAAGGTGCCTATTAATAAAATGTATAATACAAATAATAATAATAATAATGTCACTGACCCGCCTGCATAAAAAAATGACTTCATAAGACAAGCTAACAATGAGCAATGTCATGCATTCAGAGAAAGAAAGGGGAAAGCAACAGAATACAGAAATGTGCCTATTTATTTATGCCTAGATTAATACGAAGAGTTTCTTTTCATAGCATGCATTTGTGCAGGAACGCTTTCCATTAAATAGGCACAAGTGTGTTTGCCGGCTGTATATGCGGGAATGTGTGCTATTCAGGATCCTCTCTCGTGACACTGTAAAAGCTTTGGACTGCCTCAAACTGAGAGAAAGACCTTATTCACTAGCAGAGAAAAGGACAAAGCATTTCAGCATGTCCCAAAGGGACGGGCCGAAGCGGCAGTTTGTTAATAACACAGCTTATAGTGCAATAAAACCCACTCAGCTAAAGAATCATTAGAAAATAGCCCAAGTCTCTTTAATTGTAAATCACCTTTAAGAAGTGCCGAGAGAGTCATCGCTCACCACGTCCAATGAATAAAGGAAAAATCCATTAGCTGGCAACTATTTTATAGGAAATAGAAAATTCCTCAACAAAAGCCTGCACAGGGGAGGAGGGTGAGTGGATGATGAGGGCGTGAGAGCTGTGTGCTGGGAGGGATGGTATTCCCAGCAGGAAGCCTGGCATGTGCCAACCACTCATGTGTCAGCCCTGCATGCATCCTTCTCCCGGTCAGGGGGCCTGATTTGGGACAGGACCTCCAGGGACAGCCAGGCCTGCGTTGAATGACCGCAGAAAGCTTATTAGAAGTAAACAGACTGTTCTCTAGCAAGCCAGCCCGGGGATGTAAACAAACACATATAAATAATATCACTACGGCTGGTGTGGAATGAATGCTGATTATTTAATCATTATGCAAGGGATTGACTATGAGAGGGATTATATTTGGTGGCTTTGATCTAAATATTCAGCTTTTAAACACCTTTATATATATAAACTAGGGCTGTCAAACGATTAATCGCATCCAAAATAAAAGTTTGTGTTTTCATAATATATGTGGGTGCACTATGTATAATTATTTTATATATATATATATATATATATATATATAAATAAATACACACACATGCTTGTATATACTTAAGAAATATTTTCATGTATATACTGTATATATATATTTATATATAATTTATATTATATATATATATATATATATTTATATATTATGTAAACACAAACTTTTATTTTGGATGCGATTAATCGCGATTAATCATTTGACAGCCCTAATATAAGCTATAAATAGGGAAATAACTGGTAATAGCCTATATTTCATGAATTTTTTAAAAATAAAATACAACTGACAAAATGTTGGACACAATTAGTCAGTATCTACATTGATTTAAGTCTCAAAGTTAGAATCGAATGGACTGGTTATGCTTTATGTTAAGATTAAGGAGCTAAAAAAGGACCGGCTCATAAGAGTCATTCGTTCAGGAATCGAACAACACTGTATGTTTTTGACTCCCTAGAAATAACCGACTCATGATAGTCATGTTTTTTCGGAAGTCAGACACGGGGGCTGCATCCAAAAACTTAGGATCTGACTTACTGGCAGCATTTGTCTTAAACAGCAGATCATCAGTTTAATGATCTACTGCAAAATAGAGAGATTTGGTGAGTATTAAACAAATATCAAGTTACTACAGAAGTGATTTCGCACTAGAAATTATCAGAAGTGGAAAATATACATTTACACAAACTGACCTGCAACTGCAACTTACACCGAATGGAAAGCATTGGATTATGGGATATCAAAGGCAGTGAAGGATACATCTATCTTGCCTTCAAAAATCGATCAGATGAAGGCATCTGACAGAAAGTGAAGCTAACATTGGATTCGGACATGCCTTGATGCCTTCCTACCTTGGAATGGGTCCTTCGAATGCAGCATTTTAAGTTTTTGGGTGCAATCGGGTTGTGAATCGACAAATATGCGTCATTCATTCAACAGAAGAATGCACATGTGAACCTCGTTCTTTTTTCTTTTTGTTCTCAATTACCAACCCTAAATGAGCTAAATAATAGATATCTAAATAAATAAACAAGACTTCACATAGCCTTCATAATAAAAGCAAATGAGATTTTTCAGAAGTGAACCAGGACAAAAATCACAAGTCACAATTACATAACGTAAAAAACGACTGTGTGGAGCAAATGTTAGTGCAGCAAGACAAATGTGCGTTTGAAGTCAAGAGGAAGATTGTTTCAGTTTGTGGCTGTCATTACTGTTAGCTAAAGATGAAAGATTCAGATTTGATTTTTTTTTTCTTGTTCTCTCTCATCCTCCTACTTGCCATTGTGTGGCGCAGCAGAATCCGTACATAAAAGATCTGTGAATGTAGCAGTCAGCTCTGCCAAAATAATGGGCAACTCAGCGCTGACTGTTTTACCTGCAATTAAGGGAGCTAAAAAGATAATTGTCTTAAAAGCACGAATCAGTTACATAAGGTGATTTTGCTCCTTCTTGTGGTGCGCCCAAGACGACACATTATCTCTTTGATATATGACTCTCTCATCTGCCAAAAGGATACAGAGAAAACTGAGCTGTCGGAGAGATGTAGTAAATATCATAACGCCTGTGGTATAATATTACATTTACTGTATTGCACCACATTATTACAACATAACCAATATCATACCGGTTCCAAATACCCTTGCCTGTTCTTTACCTGTAAATTTGTGCAAATAGTGCTTTCAAATATAAGTAAATGTGCTTATTTAAGGGTGGAAGGGGGTTATATCATATCTTACAACATCACCAGGATCTTTGGGTTCCCCCAACTCCAAAATGCTAAACTGTACCTATCAACAAATGCATTGGTCAAAAGAAATGGTCAGCAACAACAATGTCACCTATCACATCAGCCCCTGAAAAATACACTACTGGTAAAAACATTGGAATAATTCAGTTTTTTTTTAAAAAGAAGTCTCTAATGCATTTATTTTGTCAACAATCCAGTAAAAATAGTAATATAGTTAAATATTATTATAAAAGAACTGTTGAATTGAATTTTTAGAAGCCATTACAGTGTCACGCGATCCTTCAGAAATCATTCTAATATGCTGATTGGGTGTTCAGTTCTTCTTATTGGTTATTAACAATGATTCTCTTATTAACGTTGAAAACAGTTTTTGCTGCTAAACATTTTTTAAGGAAACTGTGATCCATTTTTTCAAGATTCTTTGATGAATAGAAAGTTCAAAAGTACAGTATTTAGATAATATTATAAATGTCTTAACTGTCATTTGGAATAATTGAGCGTGTCCTTGGTGAATAAAAGTATTCATTACTTCTTTTCTTCTTTTTTACTTTGAGCACCAAATCAACACATACAATGATACTGAGGACTGGAATAAATCACAGAAATAAATGACATTTTAATTTATTTATTTTTTCAATTTATTGAAATATTTATTGAAAATGTTTCTTTTAAATTATAATAATATTTCACAATATTACATCTTGTTCTGTACATTTGCTCAATAAATGACATGGTGAGCATAAGACAACATTAAAAATGGTTAATTATTTCAAACTTATAAATTACTAATAAATTATATAACCCAATACTAGTACACTGTAAAAAATATTTTCAAGATTTGTTATCAAAACATATTTTCTTTTGTCAAATCAACTTTATAATAATTTATTTAGTTGAGATAACTTATTATTTTGAGTTTCTGATGGTTAAATTAATCTACTTCATTGTATTAACTCACGTTTTCCAGTTCAATCAACTTAAAATTTTAAGGCAACCCAGGTTACTTACTTTTTAAGTTAAACCAACAATATTTTTTTTACAGTTGAGTAATCACAACATTTTTTCTTTTGTCAAATCAACTTAGATAATTTATTTAGTTGAGATAACTTATTATTTTGAGTTTCTGATGGTTAAATTAATCTCCTTCATTGTATTAACTCACTTTTTCCAGTTCAATGAACTTAAAATTTTAAGGCAACCAGGTTACTTACTATTTTAAGTTAAACCATCAATATTTTTTTTACAAAGAATAGAAGTAACTAAACTTAGTCTTAAAGTAGACTTAAAGACTAACGTTTTTCATTTCCCACAATGGCCCACCAATAGCCCAACCCCTGAACAAAAGAGTTGTTTTGAAGTGGAAAGAACATGCACCGGTGTGAGAACATTCACATAGTTTTCCCAAAGGTGCTGGCGCTCTCCACCCCCTCCCTCAGCCAGCTAAGCACTTTCTCATACAGTAATATCCTGCAAGAATGTCCAGCTGTGCTTTCATCTGCTGATTTCATTAGGCAGAGTAGGTAGATATCAAGGATTGCATTATGCTTTCCTGTAATTCAATTCCCAGTGTTCCCAGCTGACACGTTCTTTGCATTTGCGAAGACACTTCAGCTTCCCCCACCTACGTAACGTACCTATACAGCAGCACATTTAAAGTAATTTCCATCTAGGGGGTGAGGGGGGGGCTCAAGTCTGATTGGAAAGCTATTTATAGCGCTCATGAACAACGATGCACTTTGATACAGATGCTTCAGGTGGGCAACTTTCATGTGGTTTGATTGCCAGCATGGGAGCATCATCCTGTATTGAAACTCCTCGGCCACAGGGCCACGATGACGCTGGCGATCTGCAGGGCTGGGCCTTTGAAACAGCAATATTCAAAAGGAGGGGGAACATCTAAAGGCGAGGCCCATGAAAAATTAATGCAAAGGTGCCAAGTCATTTCCATGCAGCAGCGCTGTAGAAGCCCACTCGTGTGACTAGAACATTTTTGACAGGTCAGCCAGGCGGAACAGAGCAGTGCAGGCATGTGGTCCACTAAGGACGTGGAGAGAGTGCAGGACATGCTGATTCCTCTGCCTGTCAGACCGTCCAGAGGTGGCCTGCCACTTTCAGAGGACACCCAGGAGTGAAGAACAGTGTTCAGCGCAAAAGCAGACAAAATACCACTATTACCTTCATTTAAATGGTTCGCTCACCCAGGAATTAAATATCTGTCATCATTTACTAAGCCTTATGTCATTCCAGTTCGGTTTAAATGACTTTCTTTGTTCACCGGAACACAAAAGGAGATGTTGGCAGAATATTCCTACAACGCAAAAAGATCTGTTGGAACAAAGCACTCTTACGGCGACCGTATATCTCTGAAAGACAACAGCGCTCTGTTGAACAGACGACAGAGATTTCTGTCAGGACCACTATCGTCAAATACGAATGGCAATTAGCATACAGTGCGAGAACGCCCTGCGCATCCGTTAGAGCCCGACCGATAACGGATTTTGAAGGCCGATACCGATAGAAATATTTGTTGGTTTTAAAATCCGATATATCGGCCGATATTTTTTTTTTACATTTATTTTTGTTTTTCAGAAACGCGCAACAAAACATTAACAGATTTCCCTAACATTAGTTATTTGTAGTTATGTATGAGTTTTAACTAAAATAATATGATAATGCATTTTAAAAAGAAACTTGTTTCTTTTATTGTCGCAACAGAATAGAGGAACCAAAGCTCATTAATGTTAACGTTAGCGGTCTTCCACTGATGAGAGTGGCATTAGCTAGCTTTGTGGTTAGCTAGTCTATGATGAGCCATAATTTAGCAATGAATAACGTCATACTGCAAATCGTATAATATACATTTTCAATACAACAGGCCAAGGAGAGATGATACGTCTCATTGCTATAACTGTCACGTGCTATTAAAGAAATACTTCAGTCACATTCACGTTTAAAATTCACTGGAGGAAAAAGTCCACGTGGCCATCGTCAGATTTGGAAGTCACTCAAAAGGCTCTTTCACGGTGGCTTCAGTCGACTTTAGTGAGGTGTGGTGGTTTATGGGATGAGTAGTTCCCCATATGTCAGGCTTGTACCCTTAACTTTTTTTGGATTTTCTCTTCGTTTCTTCACTCGAAATGATATGTTGTATGCTTATGAGTTCAGCGTAGCTGGTTATCCTCAGACATGCTCTAAAACTCTTTAGATATGGATTTTACAACATGTCAATGGGAGAAATTAATGGGAAATTTACTTCCGGCACCAACGCTCTCTCGGGCTGTGGGCGGGACTAAGATACCCTATAGTGACTGGGCGCCCCACAGTTTGAAAAGCCCTGGTCTATATGACTAGTGACCTGCATTTCAAGTCTTCAGAAGCGATAAAATACCCAAATTTTCTGTGTATTTACCTAAACAGATTAATCAAATTTTGTTGTGAAAATCTTTAATCAAACTCTTAAAATTTGCTTTCTATGGAATGGCGTTCCTTCTTTGATGATGTCAGTTTGAAGGCTTGGGTTGAATATCCTTAACCACTCACCTCAGACCACGAGTCTGGAGAGGAGGTGTGTACGGAAGTAAAACCGTCACAACACTAAAGTAAAGATTTAAAATCAGATTTGTGTTACAATATTGAAGAAAAGATCTGTTGCTCCTTTTCAACTCGTTTTAAGAACTGGTGCGAGAAATCATGTGTCTACTCTAACATAATGCACATATCCTATGGCTTCAAAAGACTTCAGAAAAATATAGAACATGATTAGTCACATGAACTACTTTTAGGGTGTCCTTATTCATTTTTGTAGAGGGGTAACTATAGGAAAAGGAGTGGACAGTGTGAATAATCTGCATAACGTCTCATTTTACGTTCCATGGGAGGGTTAGGAGAGACTCAGAAAGAGAGAGTTCAGAAAACATGAGACTTGCAACAGAATCTCTTAAACAACCAAAGCAATAACTCAGAGAGGTATCGTCTGCCATATTAACAGAGCAGAAAGAGCCCTTAACATGTAGAGTGTATGTTTACATGTGCGTATGATATAGGGAAGTGACAAAAATTTGTTTAAAGAGAAATCTGAAAACTGCGGAGGAGAGAGAGAGAGAGAGAGAGAGAGAGAGAGAGAGAGATCCGCATTGGATCAAAAGTAATTATTCACAACAGGAGGCTGCAGAGTTAATTCGACCAATCAGAAGAAGGGTGGGGGAAGGCTAGAGAAAATGAGAACGACATAGAGGTGAAATCAGAAAGAGAAACCGCATCAAATAGAAAGCTGTATTTACATGGCTAAAGCGTTCCTCAAACTTCATGTTCAGCTATGGAATGAAAGTGTTCAGTTCATTCCAGTTCATTTGATATTGTCACCATTGGCAACAGCATGTAGTCACCCAAGGACTGCCAAGAGACTATCATTTTGTAAAATGCCCAACACTTAATCACTTCCTTTGTCATGGTGATTAAACAAGGCTGTTTGGAATAGAATGCAAGTGTATTGCTTGAAGCAGACTGCACAGTACACTGTATAACGCCCACTATTTTGTAAAGCTCGTAAGCCACGCCAAACATTGCATACAGTAGTATACTACAATGATGTGACATGACTTCACTGTAAAATAAAAATTACTTTTCATGCAGTGCAATAATAAACCATGGTTCCCTTGATCAAAAAAACGTAAAAAAACTAGGGAGGCACCGATATCAACATTTTGGCCGATACCGATAACCAATAATTCTTTATATTTGAAAGCCGATAACTGATATATCAGGCGATAAATCTAAATCCAATTTTTTTATCCTTTTTGAGAGCCTGATTGCAAAATCAAAAGTCTCACAATTAAAATCCATTTCCCGATCACACAATTATAATGTTCTCATTATAACTTCATGTAGCCGATATGACAGCACATTTTGCACTTAGCTATATTTTCCTTTTTGATTACAATCATATTTCAAGCAATTAAGATCAATCATGTTGAACAGTGCGCATCTTAAGTGTCTCAAGTGTCAAGTGTTGAAGGAAATAATTCATTATTTATCAGCTTTAATGTATCTGCCAAATTTTATTATCGGGCCGATAACGATAACGTAAAAATGAACAAATATCGCCCGATACCGATATGGTGGCCGATATATCGTGCATCACTAAAAAAAACATTCGATTTTTCCATTGGCTTTTGGATTATTCTAAAAAATATGCTTTGTAACACGTTTTGTTCATCATGACACTTCACAATGAGTGAATTTTGAAGCCTAAATAAATGGGTATGAATAAATTATACCACGGCCGCATGACATCACCAATATTAAGCTTTCAACAACTATTTCAGTGAGTATATTATAAAAACATTTCCCCTGAAAGTCTGAGTTTGGTCTGAGACTTTGCAAGTCTTTTTCAAGTAAAAGCTCAAGACTGTGTGATGATATTAGTGTGTACATATTTGTACATGCAACAAAAATAGTAGCATGGAAGAACAGCATTTAAAACACCTCACTATCAATCAGTTTACATCTGTGAATGATTCAGTTTGAATCTTTGAATCTCTAAGATGCAATTTTTACACATCTCCTCAAGACGTAGTTACAAAAAAGCACTTAAACCATTGTCGGTCAGTGTGTTTACAACATTATTACCTGATTTTCTTCAACTACAGAACATTTAGAAGTCCTCGAAAAATAGCAACCTAGAGACGCTACTGTGATCTGAGGAACTGGCGACTCTCGTACTGCAACAGAGTGCATGCGCGACAGACAGGGTTTTACCCTCCTGCTCCTATTCTTTCAATATAAAGGAAGACAGGATCGCTAATGAGCCGGTAACAGGTAGACGTGTGGCCACAGAGGTGAAGGAGTGAGAGAGATCTCTTTGTGAGTGAAAAAGCTTCCTTCTCCCTTCATCTTGCGATTATGTGTCAACATCAAACATGGCGACTAGCGCTCCACACCTGCCTGTCAGTGCAGTTCTTTGGAGCTAAGATTAAAGGGAGTTTTTGCTCACCAGAGGTTACAAAAACAGCAAAATGAAATGCACTGTAGGACCCAGAACACATCATATCTTTAATTCCTTCAGTTCTTTGTTCAGACAAACGGATGGATACGTCCTCCGAGCAAAGAGAGCGAACCTGCATTAGGAATCCAAACACATTTTCGAAAGAATCATTTTTATCTCTTGAAACAACCCTTCAAGCTGTGAGATTTGGAATTTACCATACGCACAGCCATGATGCCAAATCCACCAACCCAATGCAGATATGCTATTCATTTGCTGTCTTCTTGGACTCAACTGATCAAAGCCATTCCAACTTCCACCATGTTGAAAAAATAAAGATTAAATCACAGCTTTAAGAATGGAGACATCACTGAGCCTATATACCAGGAAAAATCCCATTCAGTTAGGGAAAAAGAAATTCATATATCCAACCGCATCACCATTTAAAGTAGATATGAAATAGAAATAAATCACCTTATATCTATTATTCAAATAATTGTAATTGATCTTATTGAACAAGTCTTCCGTTGTTTCAGGCCTTCTTTCATCTCACAAAATCACAATTTCAAAATTGACCATTTATCTGTTGGTATATATGTCCATTACATTGCGAAAATGTTTGCCACATTGCCAAAGCATCTTTGTCAGACTGTTAATTACAAGAGACCATGATTTCGGCCAGTGCAGTTATAATGATGCAGTTACAGTGCAGTTATAATATAATAAAGTCAACTGAAGAAAGCATTCTGGTGGGTTTAGAACTAGAAATAGATATGCATTCGTATTAATACTAAAAAAAGTATTTTTTGAGTTGAAAAGTAGTCTAAATGAAGTTTTTAACATCAGCAGATGAACTTGTATTTCAATGTATACAGTTTTTTTTTTGTTTCCTTGCACAATTTAAATTTGATTTCAATGTAAAATTTGCAGACAAAGTTAGCCTATATAATGTTCTTAAAGAGAAACCTGAAGATCACTCAAAAATGAAACTTCAGTCATCATTTATTAACCCTCACATTCCAAACATGTATGACTTTCTGTCTTCCCACAAAAGATGATATTTTGAAGATTATTAAGAGCCAAACTACATGATATAATTTCTCAAAATGACATGAGGGTTTTTATTTTTTTGGGTGGACTATGCCTTGTGGTTAGTAGTATATTTTAACATTTCTCCTGAGGTCTTGCCCCATAGACTTCCATTGTGTATGCATACGTTTCCACAATTTTTCCAAACTGGGGAACGAGCCAAAATTATTTTCTGATAAAGCTTAACCTTTGAAACCAGAACATTCCTTAAATGCTTTCTCAAGCTGATCAAGTGCAAGCCTATTTAAGACCTTGAACTGACTTTAATTCCTTGGTCCAAATCTATCTAGCCTGGGTTTCCCCATGCTGGGAACCAATCACAGAACGGAGAGGGAGCAGCAAGACGATGACGACGTATATGCGACACACCGAAGCAGTTTGTTTATATCTATGGATCCATCTTGGCAGTGGACGCGAAGTTACCTTTTGATACAGCCTTTGTGTACACACAAATCTCCTAAATCTCTGACCCATCGTCTTCTTCCTCGTCTAATTTTCTGTCACTCTACATATGGCATCTGGTACCATTGAACCGATTGGCTATGAGCTATGTACAGGCGCATTTGATAGACATTCGTTGCACCCAATAATACGTCTCTGGGCATTTGTAAACCACAACTCAAATACGAGAAAATGAACATGTGGTTTCCAGACCACGTCTCATTCTCAATTATTCGTGGTCTGGCATTAGCCAGGCTAAATCTATAGATCATAAATCATTACACAAACATTAAGCCAGTACATAAGCCAACTTTTATAAATCAGTGGCAAGACAGACAGGTCCAACATCTGCTGAAAGCAATACAAGACCTGTGTGTTGACAGATGTGTTCTTGAGCGGGCCAAAGAGCACTGTGGGAGACAGAGGGAGTGTGTAACAGCCTTTTTAAATGATCTACTTAATCACATCACACTTGCAGATCTTCCTATTCTCTACACATTAGGGTTCTAAGGTCAGATTACATTTGCATTCATGCATTTGGCAGACACTTTTATCCAAATTGACTTACAAGGTGCATATTTATAGAGCATGTGTGTTCACTAGGAACTACAGGAACATCACATGAAAAGGAAAAGACTATTCCAAAATGATACTAAAGGAAGCTAGAGTCTCAAGACTTTAACCGACTTAAAGAGGGTCAACATGCACAATGATTCATCAAAAACACCACACTGCTTTTCTGCAACCATTAAATGGTGTACTGCTAAGTTAAAAAAAAAAAAAACGTATTGCTGAGAAAAGGCATGCAACATATTAGGTTTTCTATTTTCTCCCAAAGAAGTTATGAATAATTTACAGCCACTGTTACACATGCATGGTTGGACTCTTCTACTTGTTCACTTAGGCAGGAAAAAAAGCTCTCAAGTGCCCAAAATACAATCCTCAAGCATGAGGAACTCAGTTCTCAGTAATAAAAAAAATGCTGATGTAAAAGTATGCAATATTTAAATACACAATACTGTTCAGAAGTTTGGGATAGGTTTTTTTGTTTAATGCCTTTCAAAGAAGTCTCTTATGCTCACCAAGACTGCATTTATTTAATCAAAATTACAGGAAAAACTGTAATATTGTGAATTATTATTACAGTCAAATAACTGCTTTAGTTTATATTAAAAAATTTTTTTTAAATGTAATTATTTTTTTTTATGATGCCAAAGCTGAATTTTTAGCATGATTACTCCAATCTTCAGTGTCATATGACCCTTCAGAAATCATTCTAACATGCTTATCTACTGCTCAAGAAATGAAATCTTACCGACCCAAAACATGTTGCATTCTTCAATGTTAAAGACTTAAAGGTTCTTTTGGAGATCTTTCTAATCAATTTTACTTGGGAACGATATTTAGACATTACATATACATTGTACTTATGAAACACAACACACCTCACCTTAAAAAAGTTAGAAAAGTTGCCAGAAAGTTACCAAACAATCATCTAATTATCTAACATCTAAATATGGTGTAGAGTCAAGCAGTTTCACGACCAATCTTTCTCAGTTCTGTCCATTACTTTTGTACTTTAATGGGTTCAACCTTTGCAGAAGTAGCATTTTACTTTAAATGATTTAAAAATATATATTTTACACCAAAGATAAGCTTTAAATGAACATACTCAATTAGGGTTGTTGATTTAGATCCATCCAGGTGTTATATGAATAATCTTGTTGATAATTCATATTTATTTTTTAGAAAGCAATGGAGAGTATCCAACTAAAATTTTTCAGTTTCCCAAGCAGCTGTTCTGAGATGCTTGTGGCAAAATCTATCTATATATATATATTTCTACTTCATAAAACAAACCGGAAATGGTACACAGAACAGTGAAGAGATATTTAATTTGGATCCATCTACAAAAGGTCATAAATACTGTCTGGTGATTAAAAATTCAATGTCCAGATGATTAAAATTCAGCCGAAGAGAGTTTAGGCCTTTGCTTTTTTGAGTATTGATGTAAAACAGAGAAACCTTTTCAGAAAAGCATAATATCAAACTATAACACCAAACATCATCATGCACCTGCTCTATCAGCCATGGGCACCTGTCTTATGATGAAACACATCTGGCAAATTCATCCTGGCACAGAATCAACAAAATCTATCTCTGTCTCTTCTCCATTCCTGCCCTTTTCACAGTTATTAACTGGAAGCCTGCTGATGCAGCCAGAATCCAAGTGCAATGCCAATGGGTGGCTGTGAGAGACAGAAAACCTGTGTATTAGTATAAAAGTTGGTGAGAGGAAGCTATAAAGGACAGACGGATGCCTTCACCGTACCAAGCAGGGTTGTATGAGAAAAAAACAGTCATAGAATAAAGTTGAAACCAATCATCCTTACTTTTTATGAACCTCACATCCTGATAAATATAATCAACCAATAATAACAGCACAACACTGTAACAATGACTCTTCAGCATCAAGAATACCAACTGAGAAAAAAAAAAAAAACTTAATGACTAGCATATGATATCTGTATTAAAATGAGACCAACCTGCATTATTTGGCTTGAAAGAGAAACCACTTACAGATGTTAAGAAATCAACATCCAGGCCTTCTTTATACTCCACTGTTGACCGCAACCTTTCAGCACCAAAATGGCCGACCAACAATCCATCTTCTTCTTGTAAAGCATTAAATTCCCTAATTCTGGAATATCCCCTGAAAACAAAAACAGTCATGCCCTCACTTATCTAAACACACTGTGATAAACCGATTTAAAAGCAAAACATTTTGGATTATGCTCTTGGTTTTCTGGAGTCACACCTCAAAGAATGAAGACTGTTGATGGGGACACTTGGAAAGTCAGCTTACTTCCTCCTCCTAGACGAAAACATCCATTTCCATCTTAGGAACGCAATGTCTTGGTTCTGGCTCAAAGTTTTAAAAGTTTAGTCCAATCATGGAGGCGCAAACTTTTCTTTAGCACATGCCGTTTGTAGTTCCAGACATTCTCTCCAATAGTGAAGCCATTAGAACATAAATCAGATGCATCTTCATTTGCGGTTAAGATAACAAAGACCCCTGAAGACACATGGTCATCTCTTGGCGCAAACAACTTCAAAAGTCCAGTCCAAAAAAATGAGGAACAATTTCGTCACCTTTGCACTAGCTTCTTGCAAAGTAGAAGGTAGTTTTCTTCCTTATTTTTGTTTTTTAGCACTAAAGCTGAGCTCCTGCACTCTGGGTATTTTTGATTTCCTTTGCGCAAAAGCTGAGCAAACAGACAAAGGGAGCTGCGATAAAACCCTGCCAAGTCTCGCCTGGGTTTTTTCTCTTCCATTCCTCTCCCTCTCCGTGCTCCCGCACTCCCAGCGTGGCAACTTTCCCGAGAAACCCTGGCGGAGCTCCAGCCTGTGTCTGCTCGTCTGGGCCGCCCTCCTCCCCCCGAAAAAGCGCCAATTTAGGCAAATTGATCAAAACGAATCTCAAATTAATTTCTCTTCTCTGCCATTCCCTGCCACCAGCATCCAGATAGGGTCCCCTCCCCTCCTCCCTCGCCAGATGCACAGACGTGAGGACATTGGAATGTCTGTCATCCCAATCTCCCCAGAGTCCCCGCACTTCCAACGTTCCTCCTTTGACTGCCCATCCGCTTCGTCCGTTGTTAGCCACTGGCACTCGAGAGTTGCTCCGTGTTTCACCTACTCACTTTCAGATGCATCTTAGCAGGGAAAAGTCCTGCCGCCGTTCCTCTTGTCAGCGTGTGCCAGAACAGCACCTTCTGTGCTTCTACTGCCATTTTTGGGGACATGGCAGCGATTCTGTGCCAAAGCGGGACGGCCCTAAGGACACCCTCCCTATACATGGAAACCAAACCATGTATTCAAATGCACTATCACAAAACTGTTGTGATATTTAGCATGGCAAATGAACAACTAAAGGCTGGGAAAACAGGTCTATATTGCACTGATAATCTATATTTCCTATTAGATATAATTTTAATATACCAAATACTCTTTGCTGCTTTGGTTAGAATTAATGTTTAAGCAAAGACCACATGTATGATGTTTAATAGCACAACATCCTCCTTATTAAAGAATATGAAGAATTTTTTCCGTACCATTTAATCGACTATCAAACCACTATTCAAATTTCACAATTACTTTTCTTTGCATCTTTTCCTGGGAACAATCCAATATGCTTTTAAACTGACTCCAAGGTCAAGCATTCCACCGGATGAAAAACTTGGACGTTTTTATTTTTTTGGTGTTAATAAAACCGTCTAAAATCCAAAGCACTTGAAATACATATGAAATATTCAAGTATAGTCACAAATGTCTGTTATATTTTTGCCTATCAGAAGTTAAATTGTGTGTAATTATGGGTGACACTTAAAGGTACAATATGCAAGATTGTTTCGCCACCAGGGGTCGCTAACCTCTTCCAATAACAAAGGCGTATATTAATGACGTATATTCCGCATTAAACGAAATTATGGATCTTGTAGTCAAGCTGATGGATCCTTTATGGATGAGTGAATACATTGATGTTTTTAACATGACTGTAGTATGAAGCAGGCCACGATTGCTAGACGTATACCAGCGCCACACGCAACGCGAGTCCCACGGATATAAAGGAATAAGGAAATTTAATTCTACCGAACTACATGCTGAATTACTCACACAGGTCAGTTTATTAGAGGAATTAAACTTGAAGTAACGCAGCGCTACATCACTTGCTCTAACAGTTTCACTATCACACTAAACTGCATTTGAGTGTGTTTGATGTTAGTTAGGTTGTTTGTTGGCTGTATGATACTAAGCTACATTAACATTAGAGAATAACATACAGATTGTATTCTAACTTTTCATCGTTAAACTTTATAACATTGATTAGTTTTATATACATTAATTTTCTCAAGTAACATGCAACACTCGTGTCTCTGTCAAGTCGAAGTTAGTCGCGGATGTGGAGCTCTCGGCATCTTGAAAGATGTTAATCTTCGTTCTAGTCCTCTTTTTGTCTCACAGTCTGCTTGCCGTCCATAATGTTTGAACCAAACCCTGCTAGGGAGTTGAGCACGCATTACGGCATAACCGACCCAGTTTCCGCCACCTGTCGCCATGGTTACTATTGCTACGAGGTCAAACCTGGCGGAAACAGGGGGTAACGCGGATATGACGTCATTGACTGGCGGCTCCTCACCCCTGCTCACACGCCCCGTTTCCTTGGTTAAAAAAAAAATAAATAAATAAAAATATCGCAATTTTCTCACGATTTACAAATAGTTGGAAACATTTGGGATATTGTAAAATATAAAATATATAACATTGGCCTAGTGTTTTTTGGGATATTTTACTGCAAAAAGGAAAAGTTCATCCAAAAATTTTACATTCTGTCAACATTTGCGCACCCTCATGAATAAACAAATCACTGTTTTAAAGTAAATATTAAAAAGCCATGTCAAGGGAGGGGATTTGTATGTTAATAAAAATTAGAATAAAATAAAAAAGTACAATCCAAAAAGAAGTTCACACCAACTACATAACATGAAAGAACTGAAGCAGTTCCCTCAGCACATGAGCCAAGCGCCCACAAACTTTTTTTTTTTTTTGTACGAGCTGCTCGTGTTCAAAGAGACATCGCACTGCCCTAAGCTCTGATCTCATTCTTCCATCTGTTCTGTGGTCTGTAACCTTCAACCAGGTTCATTACATCTTCAAAGCGAGACACGCGTGTGTCAGTGTTGCAGAGTGTTACCTGGCAACCTTCCAGCTCCGCGGTGGAGTCCCGTTGCCAAGGGGAAGCCTTGAGAGGCGAGCGCTGATGATCAGTTCACTGCAGTCTGAAGGGGTGGATCCCTGCACGGGCACGCTTCATGCCATTGCACAGAACGCCAATGTGAGTCGCATGTCAAGCAGCCTGCGGATGCTCCTGAGAGCGATGCATTACAGACACTATATATTATACGTATTAACTTCAAGGCCGATTTGCAAAAATAACCTATTATCAGCTACTCTTAAGATTCCCTTCCAACCTAAGTCCACCACAGCTGTCCAATTTAAATGAATGCAAATGCAATATCTGCAAAAATGGGAAGGAAATGTCCACTTGGACGTGCTGCTGGGAAGACGGCCCCAGGGCTGGAAGCCAGAAAATTGCTAGTTCGACCTCCAAAAGAAACATGCCTTGTTGTATCACTATTGTGCCCTTGAGCAAGACAAGTGATCTGCTCCAAAAGGGATGGTTTTCACAAAAATGAAAAGTCTGGTCTTGTTACTCCTACCCATATGCTGTTATTTTTTCAGTGGAACACACAGTGGATACATGCTACATTTTAAATTTAAAAAAAAGATGCTATATAGTTAAGGAAATTAGAGAGGGTGTGTATTTTTTTGTTGTTGTTGTATAAACTAACCTTTTGAACTCTCCCTTAAATAACTGCACCCACGTTATTAATTTCACTTTGGATAAAAGTGTGCTAAATAAATAATTAGTTACTATTCAAACTAAATACTTTCTTTTCCGATTAAATCATGTCACTTAAACTGTGTGATTTAGGATTCGTAGGAAGCCTCCTGTTCCCTTCAGAGCTCTTCACTCTACTTGAAGCAGCATTTCCATTTTTATGTAAGAGTCTGAGTCAGCTGTTCTGTTCCATTGCAAGTGAGCTTTTTATTGCCCTTTACTACCCTGTACTCTTGCCTCTGAGGAAAAAGATAATGAATATTTAATGCCAAGAGTGTTGGAGATATTACTCGATAAAAAAAAGACTTACTCTGAAAACATTTCCCTCCACCTAAATGGTACTCTAAAGTGAAAAATTGATAAAAAAAAAAATGAAAAAGAGAAAAGGGGCTAAGTAAGATGTGCTGATACTTTTATAGGGAGTCACAAAACGTATATGAATTGACTATTGAATACGGAAATGGGAGTAAATAAAGTCTGCAAATATCCGATGTCAAGAATTAACCAAGTGACTGTTCGATGTTAGTGCCGCACTGCGCATGCGCGTCACACAGATCCAGGAAAAACAAAACAAAGCCCCCGTTTTCTCGATCGCAGAAGACCCATCATAGATTTCTTTTTTGCACACGTAAGCTTATGCTGCAATTCCGTAACATATAACATTGAATGTATCCCATCGCGAATTAAAACCTTACAACGCTGCCTTTGTTTGAACGCTGATAGCCGCGTTAGCTCGTGAACTGAGAAAGTCAGAGAAATTCACAACGCCATACCTGACACTTTCATGCTCTGCTCCCTTCCAGGCAGCGCTTCCTCCGGAGTTGGCATTCGCACTTTGGAGGACATATCTCCCATTCTACTTTGGATAAAGTGCCTCCAAACCAAACGCACGGAAGTCCGCGCGACCATGAGCACAAACAAGCCGCACGCGATGCACTTGTTGTGTAACGATTGCACAAGGGCGTGCTCGTTACTTAACTCTAGTAAAGTAAAATAAGTATGCTTATTAATCCAATGCTAAAACGACTGGTGTGTTGGAGGATATCGCTTAGTGATCAAAAACAGCTTATGAGCTTGGAAAAGATGTGTTCTTTTTAATAAAAAGTGATATATTGATGGCTCCGTGGTGACAATTATGTTTAATACTACAAATATAAAGTCTATTAATTTTATGTGAGCTTAAAAAATGCTAGTTTTAAATAAGTCACACCCATAGACTTAAAACAATAGTCACATGCACCAACTTCATAACCTACTATTTTGTGTAGCCTACCCATTTTGTATTTAATAATCAAAATGCTAATAATTATGTAATTTCTTTGTGCTGATCATTAGGCCTATGTGCTTGTGTCAGTTACTAAAAGTTTGTGATTTTTATGTGTAATAATGTCAAATTCAAATTGAAAGTCAGTTCTCATCATAGGGTTCTCTCATCAGTTAAATGTCGGAGCAGGTAGTGTTGCACACGAGTGGTGCGCATGCGCGACCAAAAATAAAAAATGCGCTGGGTAAATAAGTTCAGACCGCTCATTTTCACACCGACATGGTTGACAGCTGTTAATACACAAACACCGTTTTAGACACTTTAATACTGTACAAGATTTCCATTTCCTGAATGCATAAATCTGCCAGTTTCAGAGCAAAACGCAAAGCTTCGGCAGTGCTAAAAACCAAAACCATGCAATGCCAGTAACGTTACTAAAGTACTTACTTCCTGGCAACCCGCCAAAATAAAAGTTGGCTGGCTGATTTTAGACTTGAAAATGTCATAAATTCATTAAAAGTGAAAATATAAATATTAGTTTTGTATTTTTTTAAATGTACTATAAAATAACATGTTTAAAATAAAAATATTTTTATTTAATACTAATTTAAAAAGCATACATAATAGTATTATCACACTTTATTTTGTCTAACTAAATCAGAATCATTTATTTTTCATTGTAAAACATTGTCACGAAATTTAAAATGCTATTCCTGGTGCGTAGAATACATATACACTCTCAAAATGACAGTACTGAAAGTGCAAATGCAGTGCAAAACAGGCAAGATAATCCTTCATCATGCGGCCCTATTTCTGTAATTGAGTGTTTAGAGTTGTGATGGCTGTGGGGAAAAAGCTGTCCCTGAATCTGGATGTGTGGGTTTTAAATAAAATACAGTAATACTATTATTAATTATTTTATTTTTGTGTGGATGTGTGGGTTTTAAATAAAATACAGTAATACTATTGTTAATTATTTTATGTGCAGTGTGAGCACCAAACCAAATCTCTCATATAAGAACCAAACTGGAAAAACGTATGTGCACCCCCACCTATTAGGCAAGTGTTTTTTTGTAGAAATTTAGTTACATTTCTTTTACATGATCATTTTATGTCAATTTACGATGTATTAATAGACTTAAAGAAAGGTGATTACATTTCAAATAATATGCAACTAGCCTATAGCAAAATAATCTAATATCATAAGACCAAAACAGAACATTGAGTAGACATTTCTTTGTTTGAGATATTCCCGGGCCCTTGTCTGTCTGCGAGCACTCAGAGACAGTGTCTTTATCCATGTGTCGTCAGCATAAGGGTGGATTGAAAAGCTTTACCATCTGGAGTTCACTGTGTGTCGAATGTGTTTGTTGGAGACACGCGTGCGGCAGACGACAGTCCTCAAAACTGCAACACAAGAGAGGATCAGGAGACCTCTGCTGACCTCAAAGCAAGAGCAGGGGTGGATACTAACCCTCACAATACATGGAGGTGGAATTCTGCAAAGATAGATAGATGGATACTGTAGATAGATGGATAGATAGATAGATAGATAGATAGATAGATAGATAGATAGCGTGTAGATAGATAGATAGATAGATAGATAGATAGATAGATAGATAGATAGATAGATAGATAGATAGATAGATAGATAGATAGATAGATAGATAGATAGATAGATAGATAGATAGATAGATAGATAGATAGATAGATAGATAGATAGATAGCGTGTAGATAGATAGATAGATAGATAGATAGATGATAGATAGATAGATAGATAGATAGATAGATAGATAGATAGATAGATAGATAGATAGATAGATAGATAGATAGATAGATAGATAGATAGATAGATAGATAGATAGATAGATAGATAGATAGATAGAGCACTACTCATATAGTGAAATACAGGCCTGCATAATAGACAAGACGTTGTTGTACACATTGTTGTAGTTGACTGGTTTACATCACTAACCAAATGAGAACTATCAGTGTTTTGGAGTCGTTGTAAACGTTTTCGTGTACCAATAAAACGAGGAAAGGATGAAGATAAATCAGTGTTCGACAATAAATCAATGCGGCTTGAGGGATGAGCGTGTATGGGGGATGGGACTCAACGCGCAGATGACAGGCCATATGGAGTCGGCCTTCATTTTTGGACACACTTTGATGAACTAATACTTTCAAAGGGTGTATCGCGGTGTTAACAAAATATTTATTTCACGTGAAATCGTTTACATCGAAGTATTAACAGTCAATGGTATTATGGCGCACGGTGACCTTATTTCTTTAAGATACTTATTGGTTTATTTGCCAATACGCACTGTATTTAGCATTGTGTTAAGACTAGAATAGGCTACATACAAAAAAAAATCTAATCAAACTTAAAAATAAAAAACGTGTTTTTGTTGTCATTCATATTATAAACCAGTAAATGGTGCACTCAACGCCACTTGTGTGCATTTTAAAAAAAAAGTGAATAAAAAGGAAAAATTGTTTAGAATACACGACGATTAAATAAAACCGTGGCATCGTGAAAAGTGCAGAAACTATTTTCCAAACGGTTAACGTTTAGTAAGCCGACAGATGCCACCTCTTTCCACCAGAGTATAATCCTCTCTGAAGGGAAGGGAACAGAGGAGCAGGACGGAGAGCTTCAGTGTGTGTGATAAACTGGGCTGCTCTCCTCCTCTCTGTCAGATCGCGCTCTGCATCACACCATTTCACATGATGACCGACTCTACTTACGAGCACCGAAGCCTTCTGCTCTGGCTATTTGCTTCTAACATGCATTTTTCTGCTTTGCTTTTTTCGTTTATCATGAAGAAATTCGAGTGATGCAACACTGCAATCGGGAATGATTTATGTCGCATCCTACAGCACCAAGGTGCGCAAAAGCGTGCGGAACATTTGATGATTTTTTTTTTTTGAACGACGCTCCTCTGCACCGTGGACATTTCCCCAAACTGGATATATGGACAATTATTATCTCGAGGGATAAAAACCTGTTATTTATGTCCTGCTTCGCAAGGTGTATTTGTGTAAGTTTTGATGAAATCGATGTGCGATGTTGTTATATATATTTTTTAAACATTGTTAATGTCCATCAACTGCGTCTGTTTTACTAAAGCATGTTTCTTTTTTCCTTCTTATAGCTCATGTGATGGCATAATGTAAATGCATTGAGGGTGCCGCTGTATCGATATATGTCAGGCTATATTAATTGGTTCTTTGATTTTCAGACTGAATGGATCGCCTAATTAAAATCCAATTTGCGGGGAATTTTCCTCTCGGTGTATATGGTGCAAGGTCGGCTTTTGACAATTGGTCCCCTCCACTTTTCCACCCAATATTTAGTTTACCCCCTCCTGATGCAGGTGCTTTCAACTGCCCCCACCTTCTAACATATACCCCGCCCGACCCCCCACACGAGGCGGCGGTGTCTCTAGTCCCACAGATTCCCCCTTCTTTCTTACCTCTGCTGCATTTTGCATGAGCTATCTAGGTCATTAGCATTTTAGCGTATGCAAGACTTGACAAAGCTGGTGAGGAGCCAGATGGGCCCTCTACTATTTTTTACATCTCATGGGAGTTGAGCAAGGGACCAACTGCATGCAGCACGCCACTCAGCGCCTTCTTTTTATTGCCATCACTCGGGCCTTGTGTTGCACCAACACATGATGGGGAGATGCGCACCGTCCTGTGGAGATAACACACTCGTGCCATTCGAAAAAGAAAAAAAATGGGTAATGTAATACCTGGGAACGCTTGTTTGAATTATTATGTGTGTGTTGATGCACAGATACTTTAATGCATGCTGCTCTGTGCAATGTTGGATGCGGATGCTGATGCTACACCAGTCGGAGGAGGACGTAGACATTTTGGTGCAACATCATTGCTGCATGGGATATCTGTAGCTAGTTGTGCGATTCTCAACATTGTGGTTGAAAACAGGCCTGCTTTTCTTCGTGTTCACAGCGGACCTTGATTTAAATGTCCATACAATTAAGGCACGCGGTGAATGCCAAGAGAGACGGCAAATATCATCGATGAATGATTTTAAAAACTGCACGACGCAGATAGTCCGTGCTTGCCATGCATGACAGGTTTTTTTTTTTTTTTTTTTTTTTTTTGCGAGAGAGAGAGAGAGAGAGCTTGTGTGGAGGCGAACCGACGCATCAATGCGGCCAAAGAGAGCTTTAATATTTCATTGCGTTCTTCCATAATTTTGTGCTGCGCAAAAGTGCGTATCCTCGAATATTATTAAGTGTCATTATGGGCTAGTTCAAAATTAAGGAGTTCAAAACACTGACAATTAACCTTGAGGTCTGATGAAACGTTCTTTTGTTATTTGTCTATTTAGAGGACGCTTTTATAATCTAGAAACGCCACATAGTGTCTCATTTCAGACATGCATATGGGACACTATGTCTTCGGGAGAGGATGAAGAATAATATGGTTAGACAAGTTGTGAGGCCTAAAATGACAACCAATTTAAACAGAACACACCACAAACCGTTCCGGATTTCTTGAATTTCTGACAGCGGGTCCTGTATGTGTCCTCATTCTAAAGGCACAGAAAATACGCATGTACGTTTGTATTGCATCATTGATACTGTAAATCATTTTAGTTTGTCAATAAAATCTCATATTCACAAAGCAGACATTAATTTCTTTCTTTTTCTACGCTCTATTTGCCACTGTGTTTCGATTTCTCGGAACATAAACACTTTTTTATCTCTGACTTTTTGTGAGTAACATTTTTATAAACAAATCTTACAAAAACAAAAAATGCTAACGATGCTCAGTAATTACAACGCAGGCCGCGAGCTATAGGCCTTAAGTGTCATTTAGATACAAAGTAACAGATTTTTAACTGCAATTTAAGCGATATTTCATATAAATTCACAATGGCGTTCACAATTTTCAAAATCAACATTTTATTTGGCGTCGAAAAGATGGCCTGATAGAATATTTTTTTTGAATATAGCCTACTTTTTATCAGTTCGAGAAAATGTTATTTAGGCTACGGTTGCTTCATAACACTGATCAGCTATAACGCAACACCAAGAACGTTTTAAAGAACCAGCAAGAACAGCAAACATGTTCTTGATGGTTCTTTGGTGAATTTAAGAGGAACGTTGAAGAACCTTTATTATACACACTTGGTCTATATTCCGGTTTGATAGCCTAATGGAAACTTGCATTTCACATTATGGCGCCTTAAACATGCCATTAATAACAGCTCCTGCACAATATTTCATCTTCACTTCATATGAAATGTTCCTTTTTAGATATACATCCTACACGGTGTTTCATCTTTGTATTAGAAGACCATTTATCTATAGCGAAAGGTTGCTTTTGGAAATGTGGGCCTATACGCTTTTGTCAAATCATTTTTATGATGAAATAACTGGAGATATTGAACTGAAACTAATAAATGTCACTGAATCTATTATAATAGGCAGACGCGTATAGCTAATATTCGCCAATCAAAGATATAAAAGAAAAGAAGCTTTTGTTGCGTCATAATAATTTGAATTTAGGCTACCGGTCGAATAGTTTTACGATTTTCGTCCACGAGGCTAATCAAGCTTAACGTAATCGTAATGTATCATATATAGGCGGCTAAGTTTAAATATTTTTAAAATGCCACTTTACCTCAGAATATATAGAAACGGACAGGCCTTCTTCCTGCATGTTCTAGAATGCAATTAATTCGTCCGTATACAGATTAAGCGTTCAGATAATTCAAGCTAATAAACGGAGAGATGCAATTTTATAAGCCACACGTGCATTAGGCTGGTTTTTATCATTCCAAAGGTTCAGGAAAAAGAAGTAAACGCACACGGGCAGTTAGCATGACATAAATGGCCTCATTCTGGAAGTGAACGATGTAACCTCGAACCAGGGCACTAAAATGGTCAAAGACATCGTAGTAGAAAAAAATGGGGAATTATGCAGAACACATAATTTTCCGCCCTTTAGCGACGGAGAAGCGAACCGTGTGTGGCCTTGTCGAAAATGCTATATCCTTTAAAGGGTATTTAAGGACACTGCATAATGTCAGATCAACCTCATTAGGCAGAGGTGTAGCCTACATTAGCATATTTCATCAAAGGAATATTTAGGTCGCAGATTAAATTCAGACAGCTGCCCCTGTGTTTCAATCAGCGAGTTGGTAATTTTTGTAAATGTTGATTCTTGAAGGACGCGGGGACACAGTGTGACCTTTTTTTACAGTCTATGAGTGTGACACAAAAGGAAGTTGTTTCAATGGAATTTGCATGGGTGGATTTCATTTATTGGAGAAGAAAAAGAACAGTGAAAATTGCAAATCAAGGAAATATAACACTAGAATAATGCTGGAAAACCGAGACTGTTCTCACCAAATACAGTGATTTGTTAAATGGTTAATGAGATGAGCAAAACTGTCAGGTAAGACCACTTGTGACGATTAAAAAAGATTTGTCCTGGGTGCAAATTATACAACTATTTTAAGTGAATTCGAGTTTTAAAGAATTTAATATTAATATTTTCTCTGTCTGGCACAATGCAAATTATCATTTCACACCACTATTAGTAGGCTATAATAACTAAAGCTTATGCTGTAGGCCTATAATAAAGAGATATAATGACATTATATAGGCCTACTACGTGTAATGGTTTACCGTAAAACACGTTTGCAGGTAAAAATACGCCTTACTTGTAATCTTAGAGAGAGAGAGAGAGAGAGAGAGAGAGAGAGAGAGAAGTAGGCCTATGTTCTTTAACTCGGACTCTCAATTTTTTGACGTTTCTAGTGCATGATTTGGGGGTCTGACCCCCATAAATCGTTCCTTTGTGGCAGTTCATCTTTTCTGTCTTTTTATACAACAATGCAACTAAGCACCATCAGTGTAATGATCCATTCTGTTGTATAATAGGGAGAAACTGAAATCAAACCCACACATAAGTCCACTCATTTCTTTAGTTCTTATTTTTTACATATTTTCGTAGTATAAATATGCCTCGAGGTTTAATGCGCTTTTATGAAACAAAGATCTGGCTCGAAATAAAAAGGAATGCTCCACATTATTACATCATGAGAACTGAAATTGTACCAGGCCACAAATGTAAGCGAGTGTGAGTGTGTCCTCTCTCTCACCCAAACACCTTATGGTGTCCACAAGGTGGCGTTGTTTGACAGGTGACTATTAATTATCATAAACCAGCTGATCATTACACATTAAATGTAAATACACTAGTGAATGCCACTGATAAGTTATTATTTTGGAAATAATATATTAAAAATATGAAGCACAATAGGCATATAGCCTTTCAGAGAGCTTGGAAATGTTGTAAATCAACAATAATTCTGATTCATAAAATATGGACATAATATTATTTTTATTTCACTTGAATATTAATTTAAAATCTCTTCATACAAACGTCCATGAGAACACTGACAATGTTTAGAATATAGTACGTTATTTATTAAATATCAAAATATCCAACTCATATGAACTAATGGAATATGTATAATAGTTACAGATATTCAAAAGAAGACATTTCAAAGGCTTTCTGTAGTTAAGCAAATTTAACACACATTAAATGACCTTCAGGCACTGACCTTATGATGCTTTAGATATAAAAAAAGAAAAGGCCAGGGAATGATGACAAAGAAGTGAATATTACCTTTGGATAAGAGAATGGAAAAGGCGGATTAAATGTTTAAGCAGAACAGCCGAGAGGCGAATGCAAGGAGGTGAAGAAAAGGATGATGACAGATAGAGAAATAGATAGTGTGCACCTTCCCCGATCTTAGTGGAAGGAATATCCAGCTGACGGGAGACCTCCACACCACTGTGTGATAAATTTCAGGACATCTTGACATTCTGGACTGTGAGTGGTCTGAAGGGTGAAACAAAAACAACCATTATGATCAAAGCACCACAGACGACCCTAGGCAGGATGGTTGGGGGAAAAAAACTGTGAGGTAATGCAAAAATTGGATAAAAAAAAAAAAAGAAAAACAATGATGATGATGAAATGCATTGAAAGAGAGCATTTACATTTACTTCAACACTTCAACACATGCTGATAAATTCAGTCCTGTGACTTAACTTTTGATCAAGAGAGCAAATTAATTATAATTTCAAACGATTGCAGAGTGTGATTGAAGACTAATTGTGAAAGCTCAAAGGTAACAATGACTAATTTGTACCTTGGTAGCCATCAAGAATTTATTCCAGTCATCTTTATTTGCTGCCATCCCTGGTCTTTTGAACTCAATTTTGTTGCGCAGGACAGGGTAACCTGTGTTCCAAATAAAAAGAAGAAAAATGTAAAAACTTGGGAGTTGTTAGTTGTATAATTCTCCTCTTAAAAGGAGCTTGTTTAAAGGGATAGTTCACCCAAAAATGAAAAATCTGGCCCATACAATGAAAGTTGAAGGGGTCTAAAACAACACTCACAGGGTTCCAGACTGTGACCATTTTTTGAGAATGTGCGAGTTAAAATTTGAAGTGGTCGCATATGTACGAGTGGACGCTCGCGCAACAGAACGCTGTTGTATCAGCTGCTGTAGTCCGTAACTTATGTTCAAAATGAACGAGTAGGCTACATCATGAATCCATGTTCCAAACCGTGTTTTTGACTTATCCTGAATCACTACGGTACGCCAATAATAAGTGTTTATATTCGGACTATTTTATCCCGGGGTCGACTCGGATGCGGAGTTGCCTAGACACGTGCAGTTTATTTATTGACGAACGTAGACGTCACGTGCATTAAGGCATATAAAAATGAAAATGTCTCACGAAACAGCGTGCCCCTTCCTACGTCTTTTCAGCGGTTAGATTAGAGATGAAATTATTATAAAATGCAGAAGGTAAGGAGTGTTAAATTTCTGATTTTTGAACTATAAACTTTGATAACGAAAAATCTGTATTAGCTTATTATAATACTCTAATCTTTTAAAATGTAATGCATGCATTTGAATGTTTAATAATTTTTAAAAAATAGAAAGATGATGATAGATAGATAGAGTTGATTATGATTCAAATGTAAATAGATAGATTGTGTATAATTCAAAACTAAAATGCTTAAAATTACAGATTAAAATTACTGTCCAAAATCCATGAAAATCCTGAAATTTGGCAATGATAATTAGTATATTACAGGTATTTATTCAGCAACTCTAAAGGATTAAAACCACTTTTCATCAGCATGCATTGATTAATCCCATGGCATGTCATCCAATGTGAAAGAAAATGAATATTTTTTACAATATGAAAATAATAAGAAGAAGTTTTGCAGCTAAAATTAATTCCTGGGCCTATTACACATTCAAGTGCAATAAAAAAAAATCTGCTGCCAGGTTTGGCCTTGTGTACAGTTATCTAAAAGGAAATGTATAGCTAAGAGAAGTACCTCTCAGTACCAAAAAAAAAAAGAAAAAAAAAAGTGCGACCAAATCAAATGCTGGTGCGACCAACTGAGAAAGTTGGTAACACCAGTTCAACCAGTGGAAAAGTTAGTCTGGAGCCCTGACTCATTGTATGGACAAAACACACAAAAGAAATTCCTCTTCTTTTGAGTTCCACAGAAGAGAGAAACACATACAGGTTTGCATTGACATTAGGGTGAATACAAGATGACAACATTTTAATTTTAGGGTGAATTATCCCTTTAAACGAGCCAGTTTAAAGGAAACTGATCCAAGTGTCCCAGCACACGCTGGACTGTCTTTTGTGCAGACTGCCTCACCTGTGATGACGCAAGGTAGGGACCGGATGCCAGAGCCGGCAGCCACTAGGGAGGCTTCATATGTGCCCCTCTCATCCTTCGGCAGCACCTGCTCCACCCGCTGGTCCATGGACACAGTCAGAACCCATTCTCTAATCTCCTCCCTCTTTTCCACCTAGAAAACAGCCAATGGAAAGAGTTTGCTCGAAGAGTAAAATAAAAACAAAACAAAAACACAAGCAGCGGTGCAAGTATCGTGGCGAAGGCTTACAGTAACATGCAGCTTCGTAGGTACGGGGACCTCAAATGGAATATCTGTATCCTGGAAGTCTGTGTGATCTAAAGCATCCAATGTGCCCTCGTCGATGCCCTGGAAATGTAGAAAAAATACAGAAATTAAATGACAACACTTAATATATGAAATTAATCTGCACTACCATTTAAAAGTTTGGGATATTTTTTGAAATAAATCATGTATGCGCATCAAGGTTGCATTTATTTAATCAAAAATATAGTAAAAACATAAATACTGTGAAATATTAAATAACACTGTGAAATATAATGTAATTTATTCCTGTGATGGCAGAGCTGAATTTTCAGTATCATTGCTCCAGTCTTCAGTGTCACATGATCCTTCAGAAATCATTCTAATATGCTGATTTGCTGCTCAAGAAACATTTCTTATTAATATTAATATTGAAACAAAATTATTCTTTTTGTGGAAACGGTGACATTGATTCATCAAGATTCTTTCAAAATGTTCGTTTTTTTGAATGTTCGTTTTTTGGGGGATTGACAACCGAATCAACTTCCAGGTGTGAGTCTCCCAATGTCCCGTTCACACAGCAACTAACAGCAGCAATCTCGAATACTGTCTGTACGAATGTGCGACAAGTGCGAAAGTGTCAAGCCTGTACTCTCTTACCAGTAACCATAGCGACAGTGACCAAAGTAATATCAAAGATGGCGACGTCCATAAACATCAGAGAAAAATCGTATCACTTTTGAGTCAATAAGAGTCAATCCATCAAATATCCATTAACCTAAAGCAGCTTGAAGAGCATTTGAGTCGCACGTAGAACTCAAAACTGACGGGAGCTTCTACGTTGGAGACTGGATCTAAAAACTTCAGATGACACACAGCTCAAATCTCAAACACCGTCAGCTACCAAAACCACAGAACGGCTCTGTGGTCTCTAGTTCAACCCGGTTCCGGTTCACACAGCGAGGGTTTTATGAGAATGTGGTTGTGAGTCCTGAAAATTTGGGGGTGTGAGTCCGGTTATAGAAAATAACAAAATTGTGTGTGAACGTAATAAGGACTAAACTACAAGACAGACAACCATATTCTGCTGCTGCCTTTACTGTTACTTTTGATATACTTAATGCATCCTCACTTAATAAAATAATTATTTCCTTTCCAAATAAAAATGCCCCTAAACACCTTTCATTGAATAACTGGGGCAACAAGAAAGCTAGACTTCTGCAAGCGGTCTGTTTGTTTCATTCCAACTAGATGTTTTGCGGTCTCTGTAACTGTCTCATTTGAAAGATACTCATCAGACTGCACACACACACAAGCAAAAGCCTTTTACTTACATCAGCCAAATCCAAGAAGCGGTTGAGGAAGATAAAAGCCATGTTCTCCCATCCCACAGCCTGCATGAGAAATATTCATCAGTGACACGCAGAACAGAAAAAGCTCAAAACAAAAATGAAACGTTTAAGAAATATTTAAAAGAACTCCAGAAAAAGGACACATTGCTGCTTCGTCTTCAGAACGCGAAGAAACTCGAACGGCTCTGTGAATCAAATTACTGGAGCGAACAGAAGAGAATTAAGCCCAATTCCCAGGGCTCTTAGCTGCCCTCCTGTGTCACATGAATAGTTGAAGCAGCAATGTGAGTGTGTGTTTGGAGCTGGGCTCACTGTGAGTTCACCTTTGCAGCCAGACCAGCCTCATAAAAGGCCTTGTCAGCTGGAAAGAGCTCGGTGTGCCTCAGGAGAGAGACGGACAACTTGGCAGCCACAGAACTCTGTAGACAAGTAAACATTACACTGACACGGATAACATAAAAGAGAAGTGCTTTGTATGTTTAACATTTTTCTAAATAAAATAATGTGAGACGGGCTTTATTTTATCCATTGGCATTTGCTTGTATGTGAAAAATAGGCTATGATATTATCGGTTAATGTTGTTCTTCTCCCTACGGCCATTTTTACATTAGCAGAAAAGTTGATGCAATTTTTTTATGAATGATTATAAAAGCTTTTTTTTTTTTTCTCTTGAATAACAAGCACTGATGATCATGCGCAATAAGACATTCAAATTTCTAGTTTGTCTGTATATGCACTACCGTTCAAATGATTTTTAATATTTTTGAAAGAAGTCTCTCATGCTGCTTATGCATTTATTTGATCAAAACAGTAAAATAAAATATATTCAGAAATATTATTGCAATTTGGAATATTTTCTATTTTAATATAATTCAAAATGTAATTTATTACTGTGATGGGAAAGATGAATTTTCAGCATCATTACTCCAGTCTTCAGTGCCACATGATCCTTCTAGAAATCATTCTAATATGCTGATTTGCTGTTCAAGAAACATTTCTTATTATTATCAATGGTGTGTAACAGTTGCGCTTAATGTTTTTGTGAAAATCGTGATTCCCTTTTTTAGGATTCTTTGATGAATAGAAAGTTGAAATGACACACATGTATTTGAAAAAAAAATCTATTGTGACATTATTCATGTGTTTTCTGTCACTTTTGGGTCAATTTAATGCATTCTTGCAGAAAAAAAGTATTAATATCATAAAAAAAACTTTTGAACAGTAGTTAAAAGAAAGGGTTTAAGTGGTATCAAAACGCATATACAATACTGTTTGCATATAATAAAGATCATCTTGAAGTGTGTACACACCAGCTGGTCAATGCCTTGGGCTGCAGAGCGGGTGGCGTAATAGTGAGCAACCAGCAGCATCTGCTCAAACTCCTCATGGGCTGGAGAATTAGCTTCTGAAGACTTGGTCAGGTTTTCACACTGCACAGCACAAAGACACCGTAAGATTCACCATTTCCCACTTGAATATAGAATCAATACTGACTAAATCTCCCAAGTGTAAGCTGCCATAGTAACTCAGAGCTCACCAGCAGTAAAAGGACGTCCCTCAGATCGGCCCACATCCGATAAGCTTCTGCACAATCCCGGTCCCTTAGGCTCACCAGCTCCAGGAACATCCGCTTGTAAATGTTAAAGTTCTGCAAGATAGGAAAGAAGATGTTGCTGAGGAAAGATTAAACACTATAGGCTCAGATTGAGTGGACATTTAACAGAAAATATTTTCTGCTTTCTTTTTAAAAACAAAATATGGACAAAGGACTTGACCAAAAAACATGGATTGCATTTACCATGCATAAGTGCACGTACCTGTGAATAAGCTGGCACACCGTGCTGGGCGTACAGGTCGAGCACTTTCTCTGCCCCACCCTCTTTGATCAGGTGAGTGGCGTATAGGGCAACGTACTTGTGCAGGATCTTAAAGTTCTGTTGAAGAATAATAAAGCAGATACTCTGTGAAAATGGCACGTTTTGTCTCCACACTGACACGTCTGGCGTGGCAGAACAGATGAATTGGCACCTGTTTTGAGGCTGTGTCAATACATTTCTCCCACTGTCCTCTCTCAGCATACATGTCCAGGGCAGCCACCACATCTACTCCAACCAACTGATTGAAAAATAAAGGAAAACTGTTAGGACAAATTAAAATTGAATAAATAAAACTATTACAAATAATAAACAAATTTAAATAATATGCATAAAAAAATCACATAAGAAAACACTACCAAACCTAATAATTGTTAATTATAATAATGACTATTATTATTTTGGTTAGTATTATTATTAGAATTAATAATAATAATGCTGACTTATAAAGGAAAAATAAAAGGAAAGTCATTAGTACAGATTAAGTTTTAAATAATTAATTAAATAGTTTAGTAATAGTTTAAATAGTAAAACAATTATTTTAAAATATTTTAATAATAATATCAAAATAAAAAATTGTGTTCATTATAATAATGATATTTAGTATTATTATTAACATTAATAATAATAATAATATCCCTTTAACACATGCGTCTCATTGTCAAAATATTGTATAATCAAAACTTTCTTCTCATTCGTATACAATTTTATAGTACATGATATAGCACTTCCTTGATTGGCAACGTTTTATGAACATGCACATTTAACTAGTTTCCTCATTAACATTCAATCTTTCTTTTCAATAAAAAGCCCTGACCTGCATCATTCAGCGACGGTAAATGTAACTAAACTGCCAGTAAATCATTGCAATGAGAGACAAGCGCTCACATCAATTTGGTGACTCATATCTGTTATTCTAAATTGAATCAAGCCAGTCGTCTCACAACAATAACTGAAAACAATGAAGTCCCGGAGCGAAGGAGCTACAGTCTGCAATATTGTGCTATGCTCATTTAAAGCATTCTTTAACCTTAACTTCCATTGCTAGGAAATAGATTTAAATTTGTCAGACTTAAACAGGATTCTGACAGCTAGCAGTTCCCTGACATTTTGAGCCATGCTGCTCATGTGGGCGGGCGACATGTGTTCGATTAACAATCCTGTTCCCTCTCGCTCTCCCAAGGAGGTCTGCGATACCTGGAAAAAGCTATCCGGTAGCATTCTCATTTATCTCAATGGCAAGTATCAACTATTCTGAGCTACAAGTCAATTCCATGCTTTTATGAGCCGTCAAAAAAAAGAAAAGAAAATTCAGTCTTTGGCAAACCGATATAACAATTTAGTCCTATTTAGATGCTGCTTGGAAATTTATTTTATTTTACATCTTTGTTTGATGCTACTTCATATGCTTTTTCCCTCCATTATGGTGTAGTTCCATCTACCAGAAGGCTAACTGACCTATGCTAAACAGCCAACACTTGACCCTTTGTCCTCTCCCCATCGTTTAAAGTCCTGTACTTAGTATTACTGGATCAAGTGCTGTCGAAAAAAGATACGTCTTCAGCAGTTTCTTTTCAAGATATTAACACTTTCTCCTTTCTCTTATTCTATTCTTAAAAAAAAAAACTTTGTTAAATTAAACTGTGAGGGGTCTTAGCACTTACATATTGTTGTCCTACTGTTAGTTTAACTGCTTCTATTGCTCTCATTTGGATGAAAGCGTCTGCTAAATGAATAAATGTAAATGTAAATATCTATAATCTGATATAAAGAACTTACAGAGTCAACTTTGCCTTGATTTTTCAAGTGATCTTTGTAGCGCCTGTCCACATATTCCTCTAGCCTGTGAAGAGAGGAAAGGTCATAAAAACTAATTAATTCTTATAAAGAATGACATCACAGTATTCTCAATAAGGCATAAATATCAATTCTATACTACCAGTTGATCTTTAAGAATACACCTCATGCAGCAACCGGAAAGCATTTAGACTTGATTCCTAAACCTTTTTAGGAACCGTGCTTAAATAAAAGGCAGTCAAAGATAAACAGCGAAGGCCATCTGCACCTCTCTGGCCTTGTGCTGTTGTGCACTTCATTTGTTGCACTGAGTGATTTTTCTGACAGCGAGAGAGTGATTTCACTGCCTCCCTCTTACATTGTTGGCTGTAGCGTTGTTAGGGGCGACCAGTCTGCTAAGGGCTCACCTTGGATCGAGCTCCTTGGCCACTCTTTTGGCTTTGTTCCATTCTTCTCCCTCAATGAATGCATCTATGGCGTTCTTAATGAGGTCCAGGTTGAGGTAGAGCTCAGCAGCCTGAAAAAAAAAACATTTTGTACCTCAATAGGTCCACGGCTCAAGGACGCCGAAGTCTATGAGCTTTTGTGTCATGTACACTAAATATATACTCACACACATGGGCACACTAACACATTGAAAGCACCATTTTCTCTCTCAAAACACAAATAAAAAAAGGTAGTATTGTTGGCTTTTTTTGTTGTATTTTTCCTAAAAAAAAAAATCTAAAAATCTTTGAGGAAAATAAAAAACAACATCAATGTTGAGTTTCATTTACTGAGTGTGTTTCTATACCTGAAAAAAAAATAAAACAAACATACTTCGCTGTACTTTCTGAGCTGAATCAGCCGTGGCCCGACAACTTGACTGATGTCCACAGCCTTGTCATGGGATAAAAATTTAATGGCCAATTCTGCTGCCTAAAGGACATGAAAAGATAAGAAAAGCTTAGTAAAACTGTAGATGCAACTAAAATCCAGCTCTTAAGGAGCATAAAAACATACTTACAGCAGGCAAGTGAAACATGTTTATGCAATTCATTTTGAAAGGAATGCACTAAATGAACAGACATTTAATGGAAATTGAGTACAGCTCTCTAATGGATGACACATACAGAAAATTTGCAGTTGATCTAGGTTGAAAGATCAATGTTTTGATTCCTTTTTTATAGTTCAACTTCTTGGCTGAAGCTTTTTTTTTTTTTTTTTTCTTCGATTTGAGCCTTTAGTCTAATAAGCTGCTAATGGTGTTCTGTCTCTATTCTGAATTTTGCAAGACCTTCAAGCTAAATAATAAACCTAAACACTCAACACACCCTGACTTCAATGCAAAAAATGATCAATCAGTAAAAATGTATAAGGGATGCAGATGAAAATGCAACGTCTAGTCTTAAATTCACAGGTTAATTGAAATATCTGGGAACCTTTCAAAGAGGCAGACGGCTTTGTCAAAATAAGCAAAGCTTTTATAATATTTATAAATAGAGTTTTTTAATTTATTTGAAGAGCAGAGAAGAGTGTATAAGTCTAGCATTTGTTGAGTCATACCCAGTGTTGTGTGTGATGCATTACCAAGTAATTCCTTTCTATAATATAATTATTTCTTCCTTTGAAAAAGTAAAGTAATGGATTACTCTGAATTTGTCCTTAATTTAATAATAGGTACTTCAGATATATATATATGTATATATATATACAACCGAATTCCATAAAAGTTGGGACACTGTACAAATTGTGAATAAAAACAGAATGCAATGATGTGGAAGTTTCAAATTTCAATATTATATTTAGAATACAACATAGATGACATATCAAATGTTTAAACTGAGAAAATGCATAATTTTAAGGGAAACATAAGTTGATTTTAAATTTCATGGCATCAACACATCTCAAAAAAGTTGGGACAAGGCCATTTTTACCACTGTGTGGCATCCCCTCTTCTTTTAATAACAGTCTGCAAACGTCTGGGGACTGAGGAGAAAAGTTGCTCAAGTTTAGAAATAGGAATGTTGTCCCATTCTTGTCTAATAAAGGCTTCTAGCTGCTCAACTGTCTTAGGTCTTCTTTGTTGCATCTTCCTCTTTATGATGCGCCAAATGTTTTCTATGGGTGAAAGATCTGTACTGCAGGCTGGCCATTTCAGTACCTGAAATGGCCACAGAACAGTTTTCCACTTTGCTAGAGTCCACTTTAAATGAGCCTTGGCCCAGAGAAAACGCCTGCGCTTCTGGTTCCCGTTTAGATATGGCTTCTTTTTTGACCTATAGAGCTTTAGCCGGCAACGGTGAATGGCACGGTGGATTGTGTTCACTGACAATGTTTTCTGGAAGTATTCTTGAGCCCATGTTGCGATTTCCATTACAGTAGCATTCCTGTGTGTGATGCAGTGCCGTCTAAGGGCCCGAAGATCACGGGCATTCAGTATGGTTTTCCGGCCTTGACCCTTATGCACAGAGATTGTTCCAGATTCTCTGAATCTTTGGATGATATTATGCACTGTTGATGATGATAACTTCAAACTCTTTGCAATTTTTCTCTAAGAAACTCCTTTCTGATATTGCTCCACTATTTTTTGCCTCAGCATTGGGGGAATTGGTGATCCTCTGCCCATCTTGACTTCTGAAAGACACTACTACTCTGAGAGGCTCTTTTTATTCCCAATCATGTTGCCAATTGACCTAATAAGTTGCAAATTTGTCCTCCAGCTGTTCCTTATATGTACATTTAACTTTTCTGGCCTCTTATTGCTACCTGTCCCAACTTTTTTGTAATTTGTAGCTCTCATGAAATCCAAAAGGAGCCAATATTTGGCATGGCAATTCAAAATGTCTCACTTTCAACATTTGATATGTCATCTATGTTGTATTCTAAATATAATATTGAAATTTGAAACTTCCACATCATTGCATTCTGTTTTTATTCACAATTTGTACAGTGTCCCAACTTTTATGGAATTGGGTTTGTATATATATATATATATATATATATATATATATATATATATATAGATATATATATATATATATATATATATATATATATATATACACACACATACATACACACACATATACCGGTATATAATATTCAAAATAGTATCATTAGTAAAAAATAATAACACTAATAAAAATTCTCAAAATGATAAAAAAAAATAATGTCTTACTGTAAGATGCAGTAACATTAGTGAATTTTTGCAGGCAAAAAAGCACAATTGTCTATTGTAAATAGTGATGTATGAAGCAAGCAACGCTCACACAGGAGTCACTTTCAAACTAAGCTGATTTCTATTAGTTAACACAGCAAATTTGAATGTCAATCTGAACCCGATCCCTATTGAAATGAAAATTCCTTTAATCATACCAGCTGACATGTTCATAAAATAAGTGATTTTTTTACAGAAATTACAACACAATGAATATTTTTTTTTTAAAAGCATGATGTCAAAGGTCTTTATGAAGTTAGATTATATAGTGACTGCTGCCAGGTGGCTCTGAGTATGGACTTTACCTTCATCCAACACTTCAGCAGCAAATCCATGTTAGATGAGTCCTTAACTTTCAGATAGCAGTCCACGGCTCTGGTATACTCTCCTGTCTGTTCCCACTCCTGAGCCTGCTCAACCATACTTTCCACACCCCTTTAAACACACACATATACATTTATTTCTCCTAGACTTTTAAGACATTGTCATTTGTTTGCCATTTCCTGCTTTCCTTCCATCTCTATTAACCTCATAGCACTCATGAGAAGAAAAACAATCACTGCTTTTTCTTATTCTGCAAAAGCATTAAGTGATACCATTTTATGAGTCCTGGCTAAATAGTGTGCTGATTATTTTATTAAGGGTTTTCAAGTCTTTAATTAAAACACTCAATTTATGAAAGGTCTTCAGACTTCTGTGCTTCAAATCTTGAGATGGCATGGCGGTTAAAGACCATGAAAGCCACATAAAAAACATTCAGCTTTAAAAAAAAAAAAAAAGTAGCATGTTTTGTGTGCATAAATGATGGCTTTAAAACTGCCGAGAATTGAATTCCACGGCTGTGAATTCTAGCACTCAACCAGTATCGCTTTCTGCCTCGTACTACGTAAGGTTTCATCAGAATGGACAGGGGCAAAAGAAACCAACATGGTTGAAGGGACACCTAAAGAGACACACGTCCTACACCTCTGCCTTTGAAAAGAGAAAAAGACATTTGGGATCATAAAGTGACCAACTGAGTCAATCATAAAACACAACATAGCAAGAAAGTTCAGACTTCTGATTGAAAATAGGTTAATGATACAAGAAGCCTAAATTACTGCTGAGTGGGCCTTGAACTGACTATGCAAAATGTTTCCCCTTTTCTTCCCAGGGAAGACAGAGAAGAAGCCTTTGATGTTTTCCCACAAGTCATTAAAAATAGGAAAATTATCAGTGGAGACGGATTTGCTGCGTGTCTGCGCGTTAATGAGCGGCTCATTATGGATTTAATTTAGGATAAAAAGCTGCCATGTTCTAATAAAGGAGGGAAGCCAAGCAACGAAAAGAGGATCTAAATGTAGTTCAGAGCTGCAAGCTTTTCCACACAACTGCAGAGCCCTAGTTTCTGAAGGACAACAAACAAGGGAGGATGTTCTGGTACAGCGAATGAGACACAAACGAAAGGAAGGCAGAAAAAAAAAGACACAGATAGTAGAGGAGTTAAAAGAGAGTTCTTTTACCAGTTGCCCTCACTCTCGTATTCCTTTTGAAGGACGCTCAGCTTGCTGGGCAAATAGTCTTTACAGATTCGCATTGCATCAGTCCACATCCCAGCATCCTGGAAAAGGAAGATATGATTCTTCAAAGATTGAACTTAATATTCATATGTTCATACTAAGAAGAAATCTGACTATAACCTGATCTATAATCAGACATCTGACTAGAAGATATATATATATGTATATATAATTACAGAACACAAAATTGATCACAAATATATATATATATATATATATATATATATATACACACTATTTATTAAAATATAATTGTGATCAATTTTGTCTTAATTCTAAAGTTACATTTATTAATTTTTTTTGTGTTTGGCTTTATTCCTGTGAAGTTGGAATAATTTTTTAATTTTTAACATGTTATTTCAATGCAATTAATCATTGCAATTAATAATTAATCATTCTTGCCGATACACTGCTCATAACCAAAGGGATTTTCTATCTTTTTTATATCAAATAAATAAAACAATAAATAATGTAATAAGAACTTTTAGAATTTTACAATCAGAAAAAAGATGAAAATGAATGATAAAACATCACCTTTTGTGTTTGACAGAGATAAAAAAAAAACTAAATCAGGGAGAGTAAATGGCATTTTTGGGTGAATTATCCATTTAACCTTTTGGTAACTTCAGAAAGTAGCTAGAAAGTTTAGATCTCTTTGTGCTTTATGAGGATGTTGACCGCAGCATGGGTATCTTCAAAAGGCATCAAATCCATGATATTCTACAATGAAGAACACTTTTGTTTTGTTGTCCAAGTACAGATTGTGTTTTAAGAATTGAGAACTCTTACTTTGTAGTATTTAATAGCCAGTTCAGGCCTTTGTGCCCTTAGTAGGAAGGCCTCAGCTTTTTGGAATTCCTTCTGGTCAAAACAGAACTTGGCTTGGCTCACTAGAATATCTGCCACACTTTCCGGATCATGAGCCTCAGCCACTCTCTGGGCATTACTCCAGTCCTTGTTATGGACGTGCCTGCAATAGAAATAGACACAGTCATCCATATTTCAAACCTAATTTTTTAGAAATTCAACAATGCAATCTATATACAATAACGACATAATAAATCACAAAGTAGTTGGATTAAAGACATTGCGACTATTGAAAAAACAATGAAATAATTGAACAAAGTTTAGTAAAATATGCATGTTCTTTGTTGCACTCGAATAAATATGGATATTTATTTTATATAAATGTAGTTTATAAAGTAAGTAATTAAAAAAAAATAATAATTGCAATGAAATAAATTTACCTATTGCCTTTTTCAAGTCTTAATCAGTATTTTTCTCGTTTTCCAGTACAAAAATATCTTAACATCGTCAAAACAAGATAAAATAACTTGCATAACAGGTTAAAATGAAACAAAAAAGTTTTCAAAGAATACGCCTCATTTTTCTTTCTCTATTGGGAAATGTATTTTTTAAGCATAAGCTTCACAAAATATCGTTACATTTGTATTTACAAGGGCAAAAAGTGGTTGGCCAAATATATATATATATATATATATATATATATATGAGATGTTTAGATATTTGTATTGGGAAACAACACAAATATGATTTATTAAGAGTCATCAGATCATCTTTCTTCCACTGAAGTGACAATATTCTTGCCACAGTAGCAGTGGAAGCTCAAAACTCCTGCATGAGATCTACAAATCAAACACTCTCAATCCCAGCAACACCTGCTTCCAGTCACTCATTGCTTGTATTGTGAGAGAGTGCAGGAAATCTATCAGTAACCTAAGCAGACAAAAATTCTGAAGCGATGCAATCCAGCCACTTGAGTGGTCTCTGTGTGTGTACTAAGGTAGGAAAGTGTGAAAGCTCACTCACATTAGCACAGCCTCCTTGGGTTTCCCAGCTTTGATGAACTCAGTCTCAGCCTCATTGAATTTGCCCTTAAAAGTTAAAAAATTACAATTAACACAATGTGCACCATGCGATCATTAATAACTAGAATAATAAACTCTGGGTCTGCATTAATTAACTCTGCATTAATAATAAGAATAAAAACTTGGTGTGGGCCTGTCTTCGAGTAAGTGAGTAATATGTCATAATAAGACATTTTAATACAGCAATATTTTCAATCAACTACACTTTATTACAGGCAAGTGGGAAATTAACTTTTACATTTTTTGCCCACTAGCAACATTGCCTGGTGAATGTTAATATTTTTTACCAGCCACTTTTTTATATACTTATTATTTTATACAATTATATTGTTATATAACATATTATTTTATTTATAATTATTATATGTATTTACATTAATTAACTACATTCAAGTAGGCCTGTATAAAATAACTTTCACATTGAAGTCTACATTATAAAAACCAAACCTGAACAAAGTGGAAAAAGATACCAGTTTAATTTGCATTCAAAGTCCTTGACCTTGAAAATGGACTCGAGTCTCATTTTTGTTGTTTCTATCGACTTTACAATCACACCCACATTTAACAGTGTAGAAAAGGGGAATCATTTCTCCCCAGTCAGTAATACCTGGTCCTCAAGGAACATGGCATTTTTTAGATGGATATCAGGAATCTTCTGTTTCATGGAGAGTCGGGCCAACTCAAAGGCAAAGTCAAATGAGCTAAAGAAGACAAAGAGCATTTCGTAACATAGTAAATGGATATCAGTTTTACTATAATGCATTGTTAATAGTAATCTGTATGTACCAATTATACCCGAGGAGAATTAAAGGAGAGAAAAACACTATTAAGTCCTATCATTAGGTCTTGACTTAACAGAGACTTACTTATTATCAGCTGCAAAGTCAATGGCAGTTTCCAGAAAGCCAAATTTGTTGAGCAATTTAACGGCAGCCTCTCCTCCAAGACTTTTTGCCCACAGGTAGGCCACTTGCTTATGAGCACTGGCTCCTCCATGGGTCTTTGCTATCTGTGGCAAAGGCATGAAGAAGAACTTACAATGTTTGAATTTCTCTACATTTTACATGCTATCAACTCAAACATCTTGTAAGACCATTTTGTGTGCACACACACCCGATAAGCTTCCTCCCACATATCATTGACTCTATACATGTTTACTGCAGATTTCCAGTCCAGACCCTCTAGGTAGTGATACTCCGCTTCCTGATACCTGGATTCAGCCTCTAGCTCCTGTGATGAACACAACAACCGTGACCATGTTGAGGACTTAGTGAGCCATGAACAAGGCTAAACTGCACCGAAAGATACTTGAGTGTTTTGTAACAATGTGAATAGGAAAAATAAAATAATGGCACAAATGTTAACATGAACCTTGGCCAGGTGAATGTGCGTTTCCTGAAGAAGGTCTTTGTGATGAAGAGCGACTAAACGGATCATGTCATCATACATCTTGTTCTTCTTGTACATAGTGATGGCCAAGTCCGGTTCATCTACAGTGGTAAAAATCCTATAGACAGAGAGGTAAACAAAGATTCTTTAGACCGTAAATTCAGAGTCAGAAAATAAAGCTTTTGTCAATCAAACATGAATTAATATATTAATTAATAAAAAAAACATAGTGGTCAGATTTTAAAAAAAGGCAGTGTGCGTGTGTTTACCTTTCAGCTTCTTTGTACTTTCCCTCTTTCTCCAACTCTTGCGCTCTGCTGATATAAAGGGCAGACACATCCTCTTGTGTCATGCACTTCACAGCAAGCTGAGTTGGAGATGGACAGAAAGAGAACAAGAGAGGAGAACAAAATGATACATAATAATTCAAATGTTAATGGATCGTAATTAGTGATAATTGAAATGTAAATTGTTCATGATTTGAATTAAGAAAAAAAAAAAACAAATGCAGTTGTGTTCTCAGCTTCCATCCATCAGATTTTTGATTACCACTACACTGATTTATTAGCATGTTGCTATTTCGTTGTTAGACGGTTCCTGGTTGTTGCTAGGCAGTTGCTTATTGGCCAAAGTCAAAAAACTCAATGTTTCGATTCTCTCATTCAATGTAAATCTATATCATTTTAATAGCAGACAAAATTATTCATTGTTATTCATTAATGTACAATTTGCAGAAGGGCACAATGTGCACTTACCTTATGAGCTTGCTCCCATCGCCCAATCTGAGTGTACATATCTATAGCATCTTTAGTATGATCACCCTTCACAAACAGACGTTCTGCCACCTGTAGCTCAGAGAAATGATGAGTCAATAAATCAGCAATTCTTTATTCACTACGGTAAGCCTATAACTGCGTATATACATCATCTCGTCATATCCATAAATAGAGAAAAGTTTATCCAGTTAGGTTGACATGGAGCAACTAAATCTCCAACCTTCCGGGAACCACCCATTTAAAAAAAAATGGCAAACAGTCTGCTGGCAAAAACAAAAGGCGACAGAGCTCGTAATAAAACAAGAATCAACATTGGCTTGGAGAAAGTCAGTTCATTATGGTTGTTGTAGCGCTGGAATTTATTTTCAAGGAAGTACAATGTCTACTAATGGGTATAGCTACAGTAATGTCTTGAAATCCTTTCCATCTAAACTGGTTATATCTCTTAAGCCTCTTAGTAAATGTTTTATGAGCAGTAGATAACCATATTCATCCGCACACTTACACAGAGCCGAAGCACAACCAAAAAAAATGTTTTTCCGCAAAATGCATGAAGTTTTGGGGTTTTTTTAACCGCCAAAGGTTACATAGTGTACCTTTAATATTCAATAGCTGAAATGTGCTTTTTTTCACCTCAAACTCTTGTACAGAGGCATAGTGCTGGGCAATCTTCAGGTAATATTTGCCAGCAGTCTTGTCCTCCTGTAGCTCCAGTATGTGCAATGCTTTCTTCCACTGGCGTGCTGCAATTGCGGCATCTATGGCCTTGGTGGAACGTCTTTATTAGGGAAAGAAACATCAGTTATAGATGCCATGCCATGGTTAGGAGCGGGTAGCCCTAATAGGTGACACCACAATAATAAAAACGTGGACACAGCAAAATTATAATGCAATTATCTCTGGGAAATGTTCTTAAGGCTATATGAAACGAATTAAAGCAGAAGGAACAATTTGAGGTTCTATATAAAATTAAAACTAATGAAAGAAGTCTCTTATGCTCATTAAGGCAACATTTATTTGACCAAAAACATTAAAATCCACATTTGTGACATATCTAAACAAAAGTGGTTGCATAGTAGTCTGTATGTATGCAAAAATATAAATAAAGAATATCACTGCATTATTCTTAAATTAATAAATCTGAAGATCTGTTTGGCTTCTTCTGAAAACTCAAAGTTGTCCAACAAATACAAAATCATCAAAGTGAGCCTTAAAGTTGTTCATCAGCTTCTGCATGAAAACAGCATGTAAGGTCATATCTTTCTCTCCCTGGGTTTGCTTTCTCCCCCAAAGGTTTGGGGAAGTGGACAATTTCACCTTCAGAGATCAGTCTTGAAAATCTCCCAAATTTTTTCAGTAAAACCCAGACTGCTGTTATCAAATCACAAACTGTGTTGTTCAGTCCCTGCATCTAAAGTTGAGCTCATTAAGATTTAATCTAATGTCTGCCAGAACTGCAGCTGTTTGCATCTTCTCTACATCTTCCAAAAACTGAGTTGCCTTGTCACTCTTTTGCTCTAATCTCCTCCCGAATGGCCCAAAAGCGCTCCAAAGCCCTGCATTTGATGTGCCATCTGACATTGTTATGCAGTACTAAGTCATATAGTTGGCAATGACCTCTGTCAGAAAGCCTCTTAGCAGACAATGCTGAATGGACAATGATGCTCTCAAAAAGTTTATCAGTTTCATCATTGTTGTTATGGCATATTCCGATTAGCACAAAAATTGGCACAGACTGGTGTATAATGTAGTGGTAAGATATCAGGTCAGTGTGCAACCATTCACCTACCTCTAATAATCACATTCGCAAAGTCTATGTCTATAATAATCTATAGTCTATAATAATTATTATTAAGTCTATAATAATCACATTCGCAAAGTCTATGTCTGATATCGATGGACATTCGGTTTCTGAGTGTCTGTCCGCTGCTTGCTTAGTCTTGCAACATTGTCTTTCACGTGCAAAGATATATACATATAATGATGCATTTGGATGAGACGTATCTCTTCATGAGAGCATAAATTATGTTATATTGTTATATCGATATTGTTTAATCCTCTTTGGTCAGCATTGGCCCTTTTCTGGGTCTGGACACGGCCCGTGGTCCGCCATTTGTATATGACTGCTCTAGAAACTCACCCAGCTTCTATGTAATGGTTGATAGCAGCATCCAATTGTTTCTGTTGCACTAGGTAGTCACCCCACACTTCCTCCAGCTTTACAACTTCTGCAGGAAAGGCAATACGAGCCAGATCGACCGCTGTGGAAGCACAGAGCAATCAGCAGATGTCAATAAGGGCATTGAATCTATAGCTCTAATGCTTTGCATTACAATTGACTTGTTCCAGTTGTAATGTAACACACTATCCTGATTGTTCTTACCACCTATGCTCACCTTTCTTAAAAGCATTTCCCTTGCGGTAGCACTCCAGGGCTCTCTGATTATTTCTTGTCCTTTCAAACAGGTCGCCTGCCTGTTGAGTTCAATAAAAATTAGAATTACAACAGTTTCCCTTTGGAACAATACCATGTCAGTTACTTGGCGAGTGGATCTGCTACTCAGAAGAAAGTTATGAATGCAAGAATCTTGTCAGTAGCCATTTTGTCAAGCCACATACAAATACCGCTGCATGTAAAACTCACTCTCTCATAGAACTCTCCTTTGATGAGCGCAGCAGTGATGCGGCTGATGATGTCTTGGCTTGATAAGAGCTCATCTCTACTCATGGCCAGCCAAGCAGCTTTGGCAGGAAGTCCCGCTTTCAGGTAGAGGTTAACAGCACCAGTGAAGTCTCCTTCATTCTCCTTCACCTCACCGGCTTTCTCATTCTGATTGGTCTCCATTAGGTAAGAATAGTAACTGCGTCTCAAATTGTCCAACTCTGGGTGGCCCTTTATGGGATAAACATTTAATATTAGTAAAAAGTTGATTTTTCAGCATCATAGACAACTGCTAAATGCACATAATAAACTGCAACTAACCACATAAGTGGGCATAGTTAAGATAGCAGAATTCAAAGGCTTATCAATTTTATAAGGGATGAGAAAACTCTTCCTATATTTGTGTTTGACTGCTGACTGCATTAAATCATCAAAATTCAAGAGACATTAAGAATCCATGAAATCATTTTCTATATAGTTGGCAATGTGCAGTTCATGATAATATTAATAAATTGAAATGTTTGATTTTAAGGACATTTTTGTTTACATTTGTACAATAAACAATTATGGTTCTGTGTTGGATTGGCACTTGAGTTCTAATGTTCAGTGTATCTGGGCAAAACCTATTGAGAACCCCTGCTTTAAATAAAAAAATACCAAAAACTGTTGACTAGACGTTATGAAAATTATGTTAAAAACGGATACCTTCGCCTCTGCCACTGCGATACATTCATCCCACATGTGGAGCTCCTGGTACATTTCCATCACTTCATCCACTGCATTCTGAGGGGTTACAGAAATGTTACTCGGCCATCGAGAAATAACTCAGAAATATCTCTGGTTTATGAAAAAATGAAATTGAAATTAAAATTGCAATTTAAAAGTTTTAATTTTAATGTTTTTAATTGATTTTTTATTATTATTAACTATTATTTTTCAAATAATAATTGTATTGTTACATTTAACATTTAATTATTTTTAAACACGATTTTAATACGTTTATTTGACCATTTTAAAATGAAAAAAAAAATTGTTCCTTACCTGTTCCATGTAATACATCTCTGCAAGTTTAAAGTTCTTATCCAGAATGGCCAGCCGAGCTTTCACCTGGTAGTGCTCTGTACCATCACCATCCTACAGGAGAGTACAGTAACATTGCATTTTTAAAATGCATAAATACAGCAACATTCTAGAAGTGTACAGACATAACTAGTTTGATGCAATACATACATTTTCCTTTGAGACAGCATCTGCAATCTTGTTGGTCTCATTTAAGAATCGAGCTTTGGACACATCCCCAAGGGCTGCAAAACACCTGCAGAAAATCCCAAAAACGCATCAGATGAGAAAGAACAAACAAATACAAACAACATCACATGGCATATCATTTCACATTCGATCACCAATGCTGCAATGAGTCATGGCATTTAGATTGGACAGCACTTATCGGTCATGATCAGATGACCAAAAAAGTATCCAAGCAATTTCTTAATTTGCATTCTTCTTGACGGCCAGAGCACGTTTTCTCTGCATGCTTTATGAGCATATTCATAATAAACCAATCCTCACTAATTTAAATTCCAGCTTCAAACACCCTTAAAAATGCTTACACAGTCAAAGGAAAACTCTAAACATGCTCACTGCCACCTAAAGCAACTGGAAGCATTTTTAAGAAGACTTTTGGTGCTTAGATCTAAAGCTTTTATCCTCCCGCACAAGCTAAGGTGAACATTTTTTGCCCTGTAGCACAAGATTACACACATTTGTCTTTAGGCAGAATATTATCTGAGACACATTTCAACATTTAAAGTGCGACACGCAGAGCACCAGTGCAAAATAGCAGCTTTCTTTATGGTTCTTTTGACGAATGCTTCTGGCATGTATTGTAACATTTTATTATTTAATTCCTGAGATCCATTTATAATTTACAACAAAAACATGACCACCTCTTCTCTGGACCATGGAATTCAACAGCCTTTTTTCCTTAAGTCAAATATGTTTTAACACTCCCAAAATCAAGTCTGAATAACCTTGACATTTACAAGGTAGCTACATGTTTAATACATGTTTAAAGGTTAGTTTCAATAAAATATATATTGCAGTAAATAATATCATTTCGAATGATCAAGTAAAATAATATATTCGTATCGCTACTTTGTTGATTCAAGGTGTTTATATTTAATTTAGTTCTTCCGTAGTGCCAATTAAAAGCTTAAAAAAAATCAAAGGTGCAAAAATAATTGCAGCAATACTATAAATAGAACAATAGAACTGTTAAGAAAGAACTATTGTGTTTACATAATCATGTGAATGGTATTTTTTTTAAATGGTAAGTTTTTAAAAAATGATGCCAAGATGATCTGTAAAGGAATTCAAACAAACTACAATATTTCCTAGTTGTCAAGGTTAGACGCACGATTCGGACAGCTATGCTGAAGTCATCGCAGCAGTAGCTGAGTCATAGAGGTGGGTGGACTGTCTTGCTTGTCTAACCTCTCAGCGATGTGGAGCTGTCGTGCCTCTAGGGAGAGTTTACTCAAAGTCTTCCACATGGCCTCTGTCTCTGCCGACATCTCCAGGGTCTCTAGGAATGCGGTTGCTCTGTGCGCACACAAATAAAAGTCCAGCTATGAATAAGGATGCTTACATAATTGAGGTCTAGTTGGTGGCTATGGTGTTTTGTTTTTACCTGTAATAGTCACCATCATCAATGGCTGTGCCAAATTCAATCAGCCCCTCATCTAGAGTGTAGGAGACCGAGTTAACCCCTTCAGTCACAATGACTTCAGTTTTGCCATTGGATCTCTCCAGGTCTACAATATCACCCTGTTGCCAAAACAAAGCTACGTGATTAAACTCACAGTCGCCTCAAACAAGAAACTTAGACAATGAAGAGTGAATTCATTAAACAAAATCTGTGTCTTATTCACCTGCAGTTCATTATACCACTTTATTATTTATTTTTTTCAACTAATTATGGCTGAAATAATTCATGATGATCAAAAAAACTGTGTTACACAACCATTACACCTTTAAAGAAATCAATACCTTTATTCAGTTAGAATACATTAAATTGAAAAAACGTGACATTAGTAATGTTACAAAAATAAATCCTGTTCTTTTGAACTTTCTAGTTATCAAAGAATACTGAAAAAGTCCATGTTTCCACAAAAATAATGAGCGCATAACTGAACTGTTTTCAAAAATGTTTGAATGTTTCTTGAGCACCATATAAGCATATTAGAATGATTTCCAAAGAAACGTGTGACACAGAATACTGGAGTAATGATGCAGAAATTTTTTAAATATATTCCCATAGAAAGCGGTTATTTTAAATTGTAATAATATTGCACAATATTACTACAATTAAGCATTTTTGATTAAAATAATGATCTGGGTGAACATGGGTGAGACTTCTTTAAAAAACCCACAAAATCTTACCGACCCCCAAACTTTTAACTATAGAGAGTATATAAAGACATTTTTTGCTTTCTAACAGCCAATTTGTGTCTGAATTGCAATGGTGGAGCAATTCTGTGAGTTGTTTGCATTGTTGCTGATTTGAATAGTTCCTTTAGTTAATCAGGAGCTCAAACAACATAGACAGTTCACTCTGAGTGACCTGTAGCTTCAGCTCACCTTGAGGGGAAACATTGTGACCCTCTCTGGGCTGTCGATGGTGTACCAAACACACAGGTTTCCTCTGTTCTGTGCCACAACTACATCACTACTCGGTACCCACTGAACGTAAGGACAGAAACTCAGCATGGTGCTCTTTAGGCTACTCTCGATGTCATACAGGTGGAGCTGAACATGGAAAAAGAGACAGAAGTGACACATCGTTCTGATTTTATTAGCAATATTACAGATAAAACAATAATGTTCCTCACTTACCCTTAATTTCTTGTCCCTGAAAAGCAGTTTACGCCCCGTTTCATTCAGCTCCAGCCAGTCTATCTTGGAGTCGTGGCTTATAGTGCCCAGATTATACCCACCCACCAGGTCCACTGAGAAAAACAGGAAAAAAAGAGAAGGATCATGAAAGGTGAATGCACCAAATACCAATGCAGATTCTTTTCTGTTGATCCAAGGTCAGGAATGAAGCATTACAGTAACAACTTTAAAATGTTTTAGACAATGTTTTAAAAGAACAGATGGAGTATTTTCCATCCAAAAAAACAACAACCCTTTAATAAGTAGAATTATAAAAATTTGGAGATCCATTTACTGCCATGAATGTCACCATATAAACATACACAAAGACATGCTGCAAAAACGGAGGCATTGCCTTTCATACAGACCCTGTACATCCGTGCCCTAACAAAAACAATCAATGAGTCTTTCATAAATCACGTTGTGTGACACTTCCCCACATTTCTGGCTCTTTGTTCACAAATAACTATTCTGATGGGAAGCATCGCTTATGAAGGGGGGCGGAGAGGGGAGAAACAAGAGGAAAAACACTTTCCAATTTGCACTTTCTGAACAGGTTTTAAGCACATGGATCAGTGAGGGGGAAAAGCACTCTGCTGTCTGTCAGAGGAAAATAAATTGGATGAAAGTTGTTTCTCATTTTCACCACCTGAAGAAGAAACAAGGCAAGCAGGACGGAGGGAGCATGCCAGGACTTAATTAGCACAGGAAGTGGTCAGAGCCGTGGCAGATGGCCGGCGGTAGCCGGTGAACGAGAGGGCTGTGACGATGACACAGTTACCCTAACCATCTAATTGAAAGGTACTGTCCGAACTGACTCAACATCAACACACCTTCCTATTGACCCATAAATGATCTTTTCTGCGGAATCATGTAGAATAGGCGTCCCATTTATGTAATCAATACCATCGATGACATAATTTCTTATAGCTGATGATGACAATAGACTTGGACTGTCCTCTATGAGCTAATGTCACTATAATTCCGTATAATTGCATTTTTGAATTCACTCAATGGGCAAAGTTTCTAAATTAATCTTTAATCACCGAAACTGTCGGAAGCAATAAGAGCAGGATGACGTGATTAGTCAAAAAAACTTAAATAAAATGACGTCATTGCTAAATACCACCTGAAAAGCACTACATAAATAAAACCGAGTTGCATACAATTCATTCATAAGTCTTAAATCATTCAAAAGTCATTTAACTGTATTTTCCTCACTGATAATGTGTTGTTATCCTTCAGCTACTAAAATGATTATTTCATTTTAGTAAATAATCAAGAGCTGGCAGAAGTAATGGGCAATAACTTACCAATGGCAATAGTTTTGATGTCAATCAGGTAGGCCAACTTTTTGTTGGTCTCCACTCCCCTCTGCCTCCTCTCATTCAGACGCACGCTGCAAACACAAACACACAAACCAAGGATTGAACACTTGCTGTGGGTGCTGAGGGACCTGTCAGTGCTCCGTCAAGAGGAACCAAGCACTGCAATCTGACAGCACCTGACAGGCTTTTTACATGAATGCTGATTTGTGATGACTAGGTCTGCTCACTAAGAGCCAGCTGTATGCATCGACAGCAATAGTGGTTTTCAGAGCAGAATGACAGGAGGAAAACTAGGAAATCTAAGGTAAATCCCGCCATCTAGTGGACAGCTTTATAAATGACTTTTGTAGGCAATGTACAAAAACGTTGATTGCTATAAAAGTATGTTATACATTAAATGGTACAACAAGGAAATAACATAGGGTGGGGCTTGTATCACACATATAATTATATAACGTATATTTTAATGGGAAATACAATTGCATAAGGTTTTTCAATTATTTTGATTAAGGATTATACAACTAAAAGTGGTAAAAAAGTAAATCATTTTGAATTTACTTTGCCTTTAAACAATAGCTTTTGCTTTCCAAAATGTAATGGCAGACCTGATGAGGTGTGGGTTCATAAACTCTGTTCGAACAGATCCCAGGATTTCATTGCTTCCGTATTCCACCAGTGCCAACTCTCCAGCATTGAAAATCATGCACACCTACCAGGAAATATAGCAATTTACAATTAGCCAGCAATGAGTTTAATTATATCATCTAGAGCAGCTGAATGACTTATTAAACCAAGTTGTTTTCATTTGTGCAAAGCTCATAAACAACTGAAGCATCTTAATAACACACAATAACACCAAAAAAGACTGTACCGTTTCATTTTCAAAGAAAAACTTTTCATTTCCCCCAGAGCCCTGCCATGCGACCTGAAATTGGAGAGTGATGTTATTTAATGAAGTACATCATTGTTTCCATCAACTTTTGCTTTCCACTACATTACACAGAAAGAAGCAGACAGACTCCACAGCCAAGGCACTTCACCATTATCCTGTTTGTCACACTGAGCTTTCTTCCAACTCCCATGAGAGCACTTTGGAAACTCAATTAAACATGGATTAACACAGTGAACCATAAAGCCCTTGAACTTTTAATTAGACATTTCAAACTTTTGTTCGCCCAAAGAAGCCGTTGACTTGCCCAGAAATAGATTAATCCAGACAGTTTGATCTAAATAGAAGCATTTTCATTCTGACGAAACGACACAACAGAAATAAAGCAACTGTAATTAATCAAACAAGTCCAAACCCGACATCCTACCTCACTTAGTTTGTTGGACAACAGGTCTCCCAGCAGCAGTGTGTCAGAGGTGTGAGCCACAAGATATCGATCCTTCCCCATGACTTTCACTTCATCTATCTCATAACCATACTGAGACTTCAGCACCACTCGTGTGCCAGAGGACAAATTCTTCACAATCACCTAGGAGGGTTTAAGAAGCAAGGTTCTTTAGTTTGCAGGATGTGAACAAGATTAAAAACAACAGTCACTACTGAAATAAACGCAAACTGTGCACTTTAAAAATCTTAAAGTAATGCTCACCTGACTTAGTCCTACATATGTCATCTCAAATTTGTTCTTGTAAATACTCCTGCGGAGACAGCAGTCAAACATCTCGACACCACCACACAGTGTGCCCTGCAATTTACAGAAAGACATTTAATTACACATTACCTCCACAGCCCCTCAGTTGTCTCAAGTGGCAAAGCTGGACCTCAACATCATTGAGCCAATGTTTTGTGATCCTGCTTATGTCTTACCAAAATATAAGCATTGTGCAGACAAACTTATGAGCAGAACTGATTTGGGATATTTTCAGGATTAGTGATTAAATATAAACATTGGGCCAACACTTTTCACTTAATGCATTTTCACAGATCAGATTTGTTAAAACTGTTTAGTTTACACTTGCAAATGTGTCTCCAAAAGACGAAAATAAATCCGATCTACAATTCCCACGGTGTATGGAAATTCAATGTAGTTTTATTTAGCATCAGCTTATTTCAACACCAAAGATGTGTCAGCACTGGTGAGGGAATATAGTTTACCGCTCACCAATTTTAATAAATATTACTCTGTGCTAAGCTTTGATGGTGTCACACCGAACATTACATTTCATTTGAGGCAGTTTGCGCATCTGCTTGCTGAAGAAAGATACTTAACTTTTTATATCTGTGGCGATGTGTTGCAACAGCACAGTCATATTTGACAACCAGGAGCTGGTATAACGAGCACTCACACGTTTATTTTTTTTTTACCATTTTAGAAGGAGTCAAATTTACACGTGGGATCAACAACCAGATGCATTTACACTCAAACCGCCTCCTAAAGTGGTGATCGAATTTAAATCCGTCTCGAAAGAGCATTTACATCTGTTCTTTTCAAGAGTGGATAGCTATCCGATCAGAGAAGATGCATGAAGTGACGAATTGTAAAAAGGCGATCTTTAAGAAATTGTCCGTCCAGACTGACCACAGAAAGCCGAGAGCCGTCTTTTTCCAGGATAGAGCGGTGATGGTGTACAGGTTTGGAATTTCTTTGGGAGAACCTTCATCCCAGGCACCTTTTCGAGGACTCCAATTGAAAACTCGCAATCTAAAATAATATTAGATATGTCAAGACATTGACTGAATGTTTTTGTTTTTGATTTAATGTGTTCTCTCACCTGTCATAGCTTCCAACAACTATGGACTGGCCACTGGGGCTAGATGCTGCAACTGTGAATTCCTTTTCAGAGTGATCTCGGCTGTAGTCAAATGTCTGAAGCACGTGGCCCTCCTTCCCATAAGCCACGATCTTCTTGTCACATCCAGCCACAATTATGCTGTTGGTTCCCCATGCCAGGGCATAAGGTGGGCATGCATGAGTCAACAGTTTGCCCTTTCAACAATCAGAACAAATCAGTCATTAATTCGCTTGCAGATATGATATTTTAATTAACATCTGTATATTATGTTGTAAATACATTTCAATATAATAAAACAAAATTTTTACCTGAGATTCTCCAGAACCTTCATCGTCAAAAAGTATCGAACGACCGTTCCATCTGCATGACCCGAGAGGATTCCCTTCCCCGAGACACTGCAAGAATGGATCAATTGAGATACAGTGTTGTTAAAATTCTAAATTGATTTAAACTGAAATAAAAATAAATCTATATAGAAATGTTAAAAATGCACACAACCCAATTACTAAAACTTAAACTAAAATTACAACTTAAAATATAAAGGCTAATTAAATTGTGTAAATAGTATAATAGTATACACTGATAAAGCAAAACATTATGACCACACACAATAGTAAGTAATAGTAAAATTACACTAAACAAACCAGAAAAGGGTACTTGGACAAAGAAGCAAGCATCATAGGGTCAGGATTTTAAATAAGTATACATACTTTGTAGTTAGTGAGACAACATAAGAGTCTGTTCCGTATATCGTGGAGGACTTGCTTGTTTTTGTATTGGCTTGTCGAACCTGAATTTGACATTAAACATTCACAAAATAAATCCTCACAAAATAGGAAATTCAGCTTAAGTTGTAAAACAGAAAATGCACCACACACTTACTTTTCCCTCTGCAAGTCCAAATATTATTGCATGCTCTAACGGCCAAGCCAGACATGTTACAGCACTCTATAGAACAACAACAAAGTTAATGCGCACAATACATAACACTTCAGCCTAATGATGTATTTTATTTATCATCAGAATACTTACTGTTTGAATAAATTTGTTGCAAATAACCTTTTTATCTCCCCTGGGACAGAAAACATATAATAAGAAATTAAAAATAATTCAATAAAGCTTTTATATATATATATATATATATATATATATATATGAAGAGTTCAGATGCAAAAGCCTCTAAATGCCATTTGAAATTTTCTTCTAAAATGACCATTTTTATCAAGCTTGTATATTTAAGTTCAGTAATTTCACTTAAATGACAATTAATAGGTAATCTTCATTGCCATTTAAGTGAAATTACTGAACTTAAATATACAAGCTTGATAAAAATGATCATTTTAGAAGAAAATTTCAAATGGCACTTAAGAGGCTTTTGCATCTGAACTCTTCATATATATATATATATATATATATACACACACACACACACACACACACACATATTATTAGTGTATTATATTAGTATTATACTGAGACTACTTACCACTCCTCTCCAATTTTGTAAACAAATATGATGTTGTCAGTTTGAGCAACAGCTATCTTGGTTGAATCAGGGGAAAATGCCATGGACTTGACCACATAGGCTTTCTTTCCATACTGCAAAAAAATTAGTCATGACTTACAATACTTTTTCCTGCTGTACTAACATACGTATGGCACTGGCAGGATACAAAATTAATTTTGAATATTTACATTAAATAAGTTGCTGATAACTTACTTTGGGGTCTGCAGGCTTTGTGGTAAATCTGTCTCTTTTCTCTCCCTGCTCATCATACAATATAACCACTCTATCAATAGTGCACACTGCAAACTTTGCATTGTTTGAAGCCCAAGCCATACAGGTGACTTTAGCAGCTCCATCCTACAGAAAAGAAAAAACAATACAACACTACTTTCAAAACAGAGTCTTGGAGTCACTTCAGATTTAAATAATATTCGTTTAACATTCGGAATTGTTCGGATTTCGCATTTATTACTGTTTCTTTGCACAACTTAATGTTTTACTTGATATCAGGCAAGATACATATGCAGTGTTGCTAAGCTAAGAAGCGTTCTCATGCCTATGGTAAAGATAGCGGACTACTGAGAGCTAGTAAGCTAACATTAGCGTCCCTAAATAACATGGTAAAATGTTTTACCTGAGGGGTTAGAAGAGTCTTCAGGTACTTTAGCTGCATCCTTTGCATTTATACAAGACTCGGTTATAAGGACGTATTTCTTGATATAGCCATGTTTTGGGTAATAGTAGTCAGGCTGAAGACATTTTGGTAAACATAGCTTTCTCCCTGGTTACCGTCGCCAAGGAAAGAAGAACGTGGTATAACCAGAGCCCGTCTAACGGAGAGCCTTGGCACTTCCTATTTGCCTCACTGTGTATCATCTTGGTTGCAGTTCCATTAGAATTCCACTGAAGGTGATCGCGGGCGAGTGCAGAATGAATGGGAGTCTATGGGGCTCAACGGCTAAATGTGTCTCTTTCACCTGCTTGTCGTTAAATCAACATAGATTTTATTGTTGATTCCGCAAGTTCAATATATATAGGCCAAAAGTCGAATGAACGAGTACTTATGTCCTTTTGATTTCTTACAGGTTAGGCCATTGTTGGCCGGAATACGCTAGCATTCTGCTATTGTGTGACGTCATCATAGTTTTGAACGAATTTTTAGAACAGATAAGTGAACTTAAAAATGCAATTTTCAGCTGAGTGTATTATCTTAGCCCTCCCCTTTGAATGCAACTTTAAAATTACTTGGAAAAAAAAATTACATCCTGAGAAAAGTGGATTTCTGGGGGTTAAACCCCATTGACTCCTATTCATTGTGCACTCGACCGCGAGCGCCCCCGCATGGACAGAGACGTGTTACTGCAGCCAGTCCAGAAACCGACATTCTCTGGTATGACGCAATTGCGTACAATGAGATTAGACATGTTTGACTCTTTTAAAGCCGTTCTATTTAAAAAAAATATATAATAATAATATAAATCAATTAAATACTGTTTGATGACAGCTTTTACTAATCTTGAAAATAAAATACTGGAGATGCCGGGGATTGAACCCGGGGCCTCATACATGCAAAGCATGCGCTCTACCACTGAGCTACATCCCCTTCCTGTTTGAAACCCATGAGAAAAGGTAATTTAAAATGTGGAATCATTTATCATATACACCTTTATACGTACTGTACGTACATACATACAGCACACACACACACACACACACACACACACACACACACACACACACACACACACACATATATATATATATATATATATATATACACCATATATCATACAGGTATCATACAAATATCATATATAAGGTATCATACAAATAACTGCATCAGTTTTAATACAGACATTTATTAATCACACAAATAATTCCTCATTATAACATTATCATGACATTAAACTGTGGTCACATGCTGTAATAGCAATATCTAAAATTAACTACACAAATGTACTCTAGGTGACAGGTCAAACAAACACCATTGTGACTGGAAAATGACAGATGTGACATATAAAGACCCAGTTTAGATAGAACAAGCTGTACCTGAGATCCAAACTTACCGAAGCATGCTCAACGAGAAGAACCACCAAAACAGCTATGTGAAAAAAACAGATCAAATTATATCAGACATGCATACTCAGGTTTTTCAGAGCTTTGAGAGGATACTTCAGAATCTCTGGTTCATAAAATACATTTTTGAACTCATTCTTGGAGCAGTCTTTTACTTTTTTGAAGCCTTTGTTCGAGTTTTTATTCCACATTGCAAGAAAGACGTTGAGGGAGAGATAGTCTTGGTCACTGGAGCTGCAAATGGGATTGGAAAACTGATCGCCAAAGAACTTGGACACTATGGAGCAACATTAGTCTTATGGGATATCAACTCTGAGGCACTGGACAAAACAGCAAAAGAATTAAAGCAGGTATTAGATGTGCGAGTGTATAAAACAGGAAGTGTTTCTGGACCAGTGTTGTTTACATCTTGTGAAATGGTCTATACCTGTGACTGCAGCCGAAGAAGTGAGATCTACAAGGCTGCTGAACTGGTAAATAATTCATAATTTATGTATAACAGGTGTATTTTTAAGTTATAAAAATTTCAACAGGTTAAAAGGGAGGTTGGAGATGTGTCAATCTTGGTGAACAATGCAGGCATGGTAACAGGAAAATATACTTTTGTTGAAGCCCCTGACAGTCTGGTGGATAGAACACTAAGGGTCAATGTTGCTGCTCATTTCTGGGTAAAGAAAAATAATTCAGTGTTTTCTTCATGTTTTACATTCTTATAACCTTGGTTTTTATGTTATGGGAACAGTGAGCTTATCGTTATCTGAAATATTTGAATTCACAGACTTACAAGGCGTTTCTCCCAGCTATGTTGCAACGGAACCATGGGCACCTGGTCTGCGTGGCATCCCATGGAGGGTTGTTTGCAATGAATGGGCTTGCAGGTACATTTTAGAGAGATTTTAGAGATGTTGTACATCATTGTGCAACACTAAACTTTAGATATTGCACATTCATGATTCAGTGTTAAATTGAGGTGTGATTTAAAAATAGAATGGGATTTTCCAACATGTTTTGTCCACAGACTACTGCGCAAGCAAGTCTGCAGCAGTGAGCTTCGCAGAATCTATTGCACTGGAGCTGCTTGTCCTTAAAAAGGAAGGAATCAAAACAACAATAGTGTGTCCCTATCTAATAAATACCCAAATGTTTTGGGGATGTCAAACAAAGTAAGCGAATACAGTTTTCATTTATGAAACATTAATTTGAGATTTGTCTACTAGTGATACAGTAACATTGATATTTTAATTTTTTAAGGAGACCGTCTTTTCTTCCAGTCTTGGATCAGAGACATGCAGCAAAACAAATTGTGGATGTCATACTAAGGGAGAAGACGTACTTGCTGTTACCATCAAGTCTATTTCTTGATTTTAGGCCTCTAAATAAATACTTGTTATTGAAGATAAAAAATGTATCTCCATGCCATTCGCCAACCTTTAATAATTAAAAAAAACAAATAAATCAATAGCAAACAGTTAACAGAAATATAATAAATGTCTCAATAATTTTAATATTGCACAAAATGATTGGCAAGATTTAACTATACATCAACTTGACCCACCTATTCATGTTCTTGCAGTCTCATATACCTGCCAAACTGGGCATCATCTTTGTGAACTTCTTTGGTGGGATGGATCTGATGGATCACTTTAGAGGAGTTCCTGTGCCCATCAACAGTTACAAAAAGCCTCAGTGCCAACGAAATGACAGTGCCAGTGATCCACATGCCACTCTTGTCTATTACAACTAACAAAAATTTTCAAAACACTGTAAATCACCAGTGAGTAATATCAGTCTGCTCAAATGTACCAGTGAACAGAGTACAGAATTGTTAATAATGTTCCTTTTTTCTCTGTGGTCCATTTGTCTTCAAATATATATATATATATATATATATATATATATATATATATATATATATATTTTTTTGAGTGTGTGTGGGATTCCATGCTGTCAAAGCAAGCTTTCTATGGACTTCACAAACTGTGATGACAATGTTTCTATTACAGTAGCTATATGGGAGTGACAGTAAAGTTTACATCTTTCTCTCTTCTGACTGCATCTGTATCAATCTCTATATTCATTTTATTTCTAATAAACTCTCTATTCAGTTTATTTCTAATAAAATGTTTAATGTAGTCTCTCATTCACCGCTAGAAGTTTACCCAACTATGACAAATTCCACTTTTGAGAGATTCAGATTCAGATATAAAAACACATTATCATTTTTTAGTTATATTTTTGGGGGTAACCTGGATCCCCCAATTCCCTTACTACTGTTGAAATACTGTTACAAATGTATTTATTCCGTTTTTTTAATTCCCCGACCATGCCCAGATTGCCCACACCAGGTCAAATAAAGAAGGTAAAAGATTTTTTGAGAACAAAGTACAGCACTGGGTTACAACAGGCCTTCCCCCTCCCTTTGACGTCGTGCTGACGCGTAGTAGTTTTTCTCGTATAAAACCAACTGAAGTCCACGCGCTCGGCTCCACGCTGCTGTGACTGGAGCAGAGCGTGGACTACACTAATTGACCTGACCTCTTTTGGTTTTAACCTTTAAAGAAAACATCGTCACCAGCCAATGAGCGTCTTCTACATCAGGACAGCATGGTTTTTGGCCTAGACAGAGATATCTAAAATCGCATATATTTAACATTACTCCGCATCCGGGTGAACATCATCTTGAGCAGCGTGGTTTTCACGTGGGCATTTCGGCGAAAAGGAGAAAACATACGCATTACGCACCTCTGGGTAGCCACTTCGGTTCAAAAACTTTTAAGCGATAGATATTCGCTGAGATTCGTTTTTGCTTTTAGAAGAACTAGTAACACTCAGCCATGTCGGAGAAAAGTGCATCTCTAGTATTGGAGGACGGGACAGCATTTAAAGGCCGTCTGTTCGGTGCCGTATCCTCAGTGTCTGGTGAAGTTGGTAAGTGAAATCAAAGGAAATGTACTGGAAATATGTGTCCCGTCAGCCCTATTTTCTTGCCACTGCTCCTTATAATACACTTCTCCCTCCTGTCCTCTTACCGGAATGTGATTCATAAATAAGATGAGAAGGAAGTAAGTTACACGTGTCTGATTTCGCGCTTAACGTTTAAAGTGAACACTCCCCAGTAGCTACTTCCTAGGGCACGCTGGCGCCGCATCCCAGAAATGGTTTCTGGTTCAGTGGTAAATCGTTAGACAAAAGTTCGTGATCTTTTGTCTTGCCATATTATTTTTTTATGCCTACAGTAAGAATTCTGTAGTCACCATTAATTCAAATAAAATATTTTTTCAATAGAAAAGCTATATTGTTTAAAAAGCACCTCCAGTTTAGATAAGGGTCAGGGCTCAACAAAGGCCCCATTACAAAAATGTTTTACGTTTTATTTGATTTTTAGCAACACTTTTTCTATGTGATTTTAAAAAGTAAAGGAACAAAGAAAGAACAAGTAGGTGCTGGAGGTGTGTCCAAAAATGTTTTTCCTTTGAAGGCCAAGACCAATTAAATGCAAACACATACAGGTCAGAGCAGAGGTCTGACTTGTTTTTGCTCATGGATTTTTGTGGTATTACTGATAACCTGCCCCCAACGAGTAGTCATACTAGGATAGTCATGATGTTAGAATTTCATAACCTGTCAAATTTCACTGTTTTTGATACAATTACATAGCACCACATTAATTGATATTCTAGTAGCCCTCATTCGGGTCATGGGGTCTATATGACCCCAATCGACTTTTTAATAAAAAAAAAAAGGTTCCCTTCATCTCAGTGGAATAAGATATTGTGACTTTTCATACATTATCTATCTATACACGCACAAAAACTGGGGTTGATTCGGTTGTTCTGAAGGTATGTAAAAAAAAAAAAATGATTACACTTCTGGTCTTCAGGGCCAATATGACCCCACATTGAAATGAATTGCAAATGTGAAAAAAACTAAATATATTTTCTTCATGTGTCAAAAAAAAAAAAAAAAACTGCCATAAATATGAAAATTTACACACAGAAATGAAGGCCTAGTATTAGAGCATAAATGCAATGTATCATTAAAAAAAAAAAATATTTCATATGCAAGCTAATGGTGTAGAGGAATTGTGTGGTATATGGATACAAAAGTACTTTATATCTCCAAAAACACAGCATTAATGAATAGATGAAAGGTAAACAAAAAATATATGTATTATTTGTATGATTAAAAAATGTATAGTTTTTTTTCAATTACTTAATCAATTGTTGGGATTATATAGACCCCAAAGCCCAGTAGTGTAAACAGGAAACGAAGACTATTTGAAGGTTAAGAAGGTTAAGAAGGTTTGACTTAAAAAGTCAAAACAATGCTATGTTACCAGATATATATATATATATATATATATATATACACACACACACACACACACACACGCATATATACATTGATGTCCCTTTTGATATCCCTATGTCATACATTGTGTATCCTCAGTTTTCCAGACAGGAATGGTGGGTTACCCAGAGGCTCTCACAGATCCCTCTTACAAGTCTCAAATACTTACTCTGACGTACCCGTTGATTGGCAATTATGGTGTTCCTGAAGATGAGGATGGAGAGTTTGGACTGAGCAAGGTTTTTTTACTCTCTTGTATCCACATAGTCTTCTTAATAGTACATAATTCTTCTAAAACAGATTATTATAATACTACTGGTATGGTTTGTTCTAAATATTCCTTTTTTTGTGGTCTAGTGGTTTGAATCTTCCAGAATCCATGCCGCTGCTCTCATTGTTGGGGAGGTGTCAAAGAATCCCAGTCACTGGAGCTCCGCCAAGTCTCTGGATAAGTGGCTGCAAGAGCAAGGCATCCCTGGACTCGAAGGTCAGTCAGTGCAGGCATCCTTGCTTTGCTTTTTACTTATACAAAGTAAAGCAAGTAATTTGGTTTAGATTTTAGCATTAATCTGATGCAAATCTTCCTGTAAAATTAGGGGTTGACACTCGAAGCTTGACCAAAAAGATCAGAGAAAAGGGAACCATGTTGGGGAAACTTGTGGTGGAAGGAACTTCAGACCACAACATTCCGTTTGACAATCCGGACACCCGCAACCTTGTTAAAGAAGTTTCCATGAAAGTAGGTGGCTAGCTTTGATAATGTTTTCAGATCAATCTTAATGTGTTTTCATTTTGTTTAAAGACATTTTATTTCTGGTGTTGTTTATGCTAACAGGAACCAAAAGTTTTTAATCCAGAGGGAACAGTGAGAATCACTGCCATAGACTGTGGCATAAAATACAACCAGATCCGTTGCTTGTGCCAGAGAGGTGCCCGGGTCACCGTTGTCCCCTGGGATCATCATCTAGACTGCAATGGTGAGCCATGATGCTGTTCTCCACATTGATATGTTGAAATACAATTTAACATGATTATTGTTGGGCGATATGATCGAAGTCTTAATCCATTATATGAGTAATGTTATACATCCGAAAAATGACCAATAGTCTACTTATGCTACTAATGTAGCGAAGTACAAGATCCTTGTTACAGAAGACAAGTAAACAGACAGAAATACAATAAAAAAAAAAGAAACTAATACAGAAAATGAATAAATTAATCAAATGGAAGATAACACTGCAAAGTCTTCACTAAATACATTAAATATAGATCTTTGTTAAAGTTTTAAAAGTTATTCATTCAAGACCAGTGAGTGATTTTATCTGTGCCTTTTGTTGTTTGATTAACATTGAGACAGACTGAAGCAGTAATATTAGGCTTTTGTCACTTTAAGTGTGAATCCATGGATCCAATATACTGTTACACATGCAGTTTCTTTCTCAACTGTTTACATTCACGTAAGACAATTTTTACTAAAATCACATTTTGGTATGTATGCTATTTGACCATTTAGGTGGCTTCATGTGCTTTTCATGAAACGGTTTAATATCAGTAACGTTCCGAAGTTGAACAACTGTATACTGCTTTTTACTATTCTATTTATAATATTTTTACGCACAGCTGAATGTGGCAGCAGCATAATAATCACTTTACCTCGATTACCTTTTTCATAATTGTTGGACGGCAAAATAAAAATCAATTGTGATTACTTGCACAGCCCTAGGAAAGATGTGTTTTGTTCTATACATTTTAACGATAGTGTCGTCTGCTATTTTAGGAGAATGAAAATGTTATCACTTTGGTATTGCTTCTGTTTCTCTCTAGACTTTGATGGGTTGTTCATCAGCAATGGCCCTGGCAATCCAGAGTACTGTAAGGAGACGGTAGAGAACGTACGGAAGGTGGTATGTGTGGAGAGTCCCAAACCTGTCTTTGGGATTTGTCTGGGCCATCAGCTGCTGTCTTTGGTCATTGGTGCAAAAACGTATAAAATGAAGTAAGCAATCCATTCATCTTTTTTCACTTTCCGCTATTAATGCACGTTTCTTATTAAAGGGATAGTTCACTCAACTAAAATTCTGTTATTTACTCACTTGTATCATTCCAAACCTGCATGCATTGTTATTCTTTGGAACAATATTTTGAAGAACATTGGGAACCAAACAACATTGGAGCCCATTTGACTTTCCATTGTATGGACAAAAAAAAAATCTTCATGTTCCACTGATGAAAGAAAGTCATGCAGTTTTGTAATGACATGAGTGTGAATAATGGCTAAAAAATGTAATGTTATCTCATTAATAGACATTTTATCCTTGCATGTATTAAAGTAATATAATTATTTAAGTGCATTTTAATGCCGTTTTAACACTTCCATCTACAGGGAAATTTTATAAAAAAGATTTTTAGAAAATTATTCTTTTAAAAGTATAATGCTCTTATGTTCAAACTTATTGTAGTTCACCAAAGATGGTTATAGAAAAAAAAATATAGGATTTTTGCAGTTTAACTGAACCAGACAGCATCACGCTATGGTCAGTGGATTGCGGTGTTTGCAGAGGAACAAAAGACTGGTTCTTTGGCCTTTTCCATGCCATTCCAATTTTCATGAAAAACCAACATGGTGTGAAATCTAGTTTATGCTGAGCTCAGCCGTCTAGACGGGAGCCACTGCGTTACTCCTGGGATAAGCGTCATTGTTTTTCTAAGAGTCCTGGGATAGTTGTTTTGTTTGCATGTGCTCAAGGCTGTGATGCCAGTCTCGGGCATTCTTTCATGCCCTTTTCCAAAAGCGGATTGTCAGCAGGCTCATTCAGAGGTGGTTTATGTCTGTCAAGTAATGCATCTTCTTATTGTGAATCTTAAAAGCTACAACTTCGTTCATGGTCCCTATGTATTTAAGGTATGGTAATCGTGGCCATAACCAGCCCTGCATCCATAAAGGAACAAATCGCTGTTTCATCACGTCTCAGAATCATGGGTTTGCTGTGGATCCCCAAACTCTCCCAGAAGACTGGGATGTGCTCTTCACCAACGCCAATGACCAAACCAGTGAGGGAATTGTTCATAACCACAAACCACTCTTCAGGTTTGCTTTCATTTCTCATTTGTGTGCATTGTTTGTTTATATTTACATTACCCATTTTACTGTATTCATGTATAAAGTTGATATATTTATATCTATTCTTGATATAATTTTCAGTGTCCAGTTCCATCCTGAACACATGGCGGGTCCCACAGACCTTATTAGTCTCTTTGATGTGTTTCTGGATGCAGTCAAAGATGCAAAAGATGGCAAAGCTGGAAAATCAGGTGATCTGTTATGATGTATGCCTGTAAAGCTATCATGATTATTGTAGGGTTGTTTGCACACTTGTTTGATACTTCTGCAAATGTTCCTATAGTAGATATAGGAACATTTGCAGAAGTGACAAATTACTCTAACTAATATTTTATACAGTTAAGCAAAGGCTAACAGAGCACCTCACTTACCCTGGATCTCCTGACCCGGAAGCGTTTGTTCGGCCTCGTAAAGTTCTGGTTCTTGGTTCAGGAGGGCTTTCCATTGGACAGGCTGGAGAGTTTGACTATTCTGGGTCTCAAGTGAGTATTAAACAAAAAAAAACCTTGAGACTGTGTGGATTGCAAATTAAGGAGTGCATCTCACAAGCCAGCTGTTTATTATTGTTTTCTCAGTTTCCTTCATTAATTTGAAACTTGCTTTTTTTTTTTTCAGGCTATAAAAGCTCTAAAAGAGGAAAACATCCAAACCATTCTTATAAACCCAAACATTGCCACAGTACAAACCTCAAAGGGCCTGGCAGACAAAGTCTACTTCCTCCCGATCACACCAGAATATGTCACGCAGGTAGGAGAGAGCTGTCCATCCCTGATTAACTCTCTAGGCATTCTTTTCATGACAGATTTTGAAAACTGAAATGATGCTTTTAACACAAAGTTTAGGTTTGACTTAAGAGCTTAAAAAATGAGCTCAACCCTCCATCCTTCTACCCCTCAAATAGGTGATAAAGAACGAGCGTCCAGATGGAGTGTTGCTCACATTCGGAGGTCAGACGGCCTTGAACTGTGGTGTGGAGCTCACCAAGCAAGGAGTGCTGGAACAATATAAAGTGCGTGTGCTTGGAACCCAAGTAGCCTCCATAGAGATGACTGAAGACAGGAAGATCTTTGTGGAGAAGATGGAGGAAATCAATGAGCATGTTGCCCCCAGTGAAGCGGCCATGTCTGTTGAACAGGTTAGCTCATTAATCTACTGAAAATTAGGGAATCTCATAATGTTTTTATACTCTAGGACTTCCAGTTATGATGATTCATTTGCAAAAGACCATCTTCCTAAAATACAAAGCCTTATAAAATATTGTCATGTATAGAGACCAATTTGTGTTTTAGGAAATATGGTATTATTGAAGGCAACATACTTTTACCAATACTAAATAATTTGCTTTTTATTTGTCTTTTTACTAAGGCACTAAGGATTATATATATATATATATATATATATATATATATATATATATATATATATATTAGTTGTTTTAAATGTTTATATACAAATGTTTATGTGTCTTCCAATTATTATTATTATTATTATTATTTATTTTTTTTAGAAAATTGTCATTTGACAATACATTTTAAATACATAATTATATTATATCCATATTGTGCTTTTAGTAGTTTTAAAATGGTTAGTAAAATTTTCTTATTGCATGCTTGTCTAACTTTTTTTGTGTTTCCGACAGGCAGTGGCTGCTGCTGAAAGACTCTCCTATCCTGTTCTGGTCCGTTCTGCGTTTGCCCTGGGTGGACTGGGTTCAGGCTTTGCCAATAACAGAGATGAAATGATCACGTTAGTTACCCAGGCCTTTGCTCACACATCACAAGTCCTGGTTGACAAATCGCTTAAAGGCTGGAAGGAAATTGAGTATGAAGTGGTGCGGGACGCCTATGACAATTGTGTTACGGTACGAAGCTCCTAGAGCTGTGGTTTCCCTTTTATTCTGACATTTAGACTTTTACTTGAATCCAAAATGATTTACAATGCCTTCACATTTTACCAGTATATATGGTCCCTTGTTTTCTTTTCTAAATTGATATCTTTTCATTTAGGTATGCAACATGGAGAATGTCGATCCTCTAGGAATTCACACCGGGGAGTCAATAGTGGTGGCTCCTAGTCAGACACTGAACGACTATGAATATAATATGCTGAGAAACACGGCCATCAAAGTTGTTCGCCACTTGGGCATTGTGGGAGAGTGCAACATTCAGTATGCCCTAAATCCTGAATCCGAGCAGGTAATTCAGTCACTTACAAGTTACATCATCCAGGAATAATGGATTTTAGGAAGTTGTGGTCAACCCATAATCTCATACTTGTCTTGGCAGTACTACATCATTGAAGTCAACGCTCGTCTCTCACGAAGCTCTGCATTGGCCAGTAAAGCCACCGGTTACCCTCTGGCCTACGTGGCTGCTAAACTCGGCTTGGGAATCCCTCTGCCTGTGCTCAAGTGAGTTCTTTCCTTAAAATGAGCTATTAAACTAAATGTAATTGTACATTTGAGTATTGTTATTTTTAAAGTTGCTTAAAAGTGACTGTTTTCCAGGAATTCGGTGACTAATTCCACTACAGCAAACTTTGAGCCTAGTCTGGATTACTGTGTAGTGAAGGTTCCTCGTTGGGATTTGAGCAAGTTCTCTAGAGTCAGCACTACAATTGGCAGTTCCATGAAGAGCGTTGGTGAGCATCATACATGGAAATAAATGGCAGCTGAGATCTGTATATTATAATTCTCAATATAGTGTTTTTGAAAACTAATTAGTTAAAATTATTTTTTGTTCATTTCAATAAAGCTGTAATAAAAGATGCTAGATAGAAAACTTTTTTTTTCTAATACATAAATTAGAACTGTTGCCCAAGTGCAAAAATGACAAATAATTATAAATATGACAACAGCACATAATACAACTAAAATTAGATTGAAAACTGTAACAAAAATATTATTAAAAAAAAATATATATATAGTAAATATAAAAAATTATATATATATATATATATATATATATATAATATAATATAATATAAAATATATATAAATATAAAGTGAAAAAATACTAATATTAATAAAACTATAATATTTTATAAATACTAAAATATCTCTCAAATAAATACTTTTCAAGTTTGGTTGGGGTTACCAATTTAACCAATGTTTTTTTATTTTATTTATAAGAACATTGATTTATTTGTTTATATAAGCTTGGCCTGTTATGTTCGCATACTATTCAAAGCCTTATTGTTCATTTGGTGTTAAACCTTAGGTTTTTTGTTATTGTAAGAGGGCCATTTTATCTTTCTTTTTTTTTTAATTGTAGTTTGAATTCTTTAAAAGTTTTGATTGATAAAATGGTATGTTGTGAGCTCATTCAGCATTCTCTTCCATCTTAGGAGAAGTGATGGCCAGCGGCCGCAGCTTTGAAGAGGCCTTCCAGAAAGCTTTGAGAATGGTGGATGAGAACTGCGTTGGGTTCGATCACACAATCAAACCAGTGTCTGAAGAGGTTTGTACTGAAGATACAGATCCTCCATCTCACTCCCATGTCTAAAATAATGATGCATGAAAACAAAACGGTCTCTGAAATATTGTATCTTGTATCTCAGGAGTTGCAGACACCCACAGACAAGCGCATCTTTGTTCTGGCAGCTGCGCTGCGTGCCGGCTACACAGTTGAACGGCTTTATGAGCTGACCAAGATAGACCACTGGTTTCTGCATAAAATGAAGAACATTGCAGACCACGAGAAGCTTCTGGAGATGTATAATCAGGATGAGAGCGCAATGCCACCTGAGGTCATGAGGAAAGCCAAGCAGCTGGGCTTCTCGGACAAACAGATTGCCCAAGCTGTGCAAAGGTACCTAGGAAAAGTGCTCATGCAATATCTCACAGATGTAAATGCTTTTCGTTTGCAAAATCAAACCGTTTCAAGACTTGTTTGTACCAGAAATTTGTACCTCTTTCCCCCCACTGCAGCACTGAGCTGGCTGTGAGGAAGATGAGGCAAGACTGGAAGATTCTTCCGGTGGTCAAACAGATTGACACAGTGGCTGCCGAGTGGCCCGCCCACACCAACTATCTGTACCTGACCTACAACGGCTCAGAAAGCGACGTGGTCTTCGAGCAGCCCCATGTCATGGTGATCGGCTCTGGGGTTTACCGCATCGGAAGCAGCGTGGAGTTTGATTGGTGCGCCGTTGGGTGTATTATGGAGCTGAGGAAGGTGAATCCCACCTCTATTAAGCATAAAATGTGCCTTTATGTGGCTTGAATTAAAGCGGGAAATATAAAATCATAAATTTGTCAAATTTCAGTGTGTTTGTGAACTAATCTATTTCACAGATGGGATACAAAACAATTATGGTGAACTACAACCCAGAAACTGTCAGCACAGATTATGATATGTGCGACAGACTGTATTTTGATGAGATCTCCTTTGAGGTAAGTGATTTATGTGGATCTTGTTTAGCTGAAATATATACTTTAAATCTCCTTAGAATTAGGGATGCACAATATATTGTTTCCCTATCATTTAACTGCTGATATTAGAGATTTTACTTTGGAATCTTAATTTTCCTTATTCATTTAGATCCATTTTCAGTCATATTTTAAATTAATGCAATCTTTTGCAAATCTCAAATTGATAATCCTTCTGTTATACTGTACTTTATAATGTGTGTAAAGTAGCATTTGTGAATGATTAGTGCTGTTTTAGGATCATTAAGATTGTGCTTTTAATCACAGGTGGTGATGGACATATATGAGATGGAGAACCCAGAGGGAGTTATTCTGTCCATGGGTGGACAGCTGCCCAACAACATCGCCATGTCCCTCCATAGACAGCAGTGCAGGATCCTGGGCACCTCACCGGAGTTCATTGACTCTGCAGAGAACCGCTTCAAATTCTCCAGGATGCTGGACACAATAGGAATCAGCCAGCCCCGATGGAAAGAGCTTTCAGATATTGAGGTATGTTATAAAAAGAATACATTCAACTTCAAGGAAGTTCTTTTGTAATTGCTATAGTCCCCTTGACATTCCTTTTGTAGTCTGCTGTAGGTTTCTGCAAGACAGTGGGTTACCCGTGTTTGGTGAGGCCGTCATATGTTCTCAGCGGCGCTGCTATGAACGTTGCGTACTCTGATAGTGAACTGGAAATGTTCCTGACCAATGCTGTTGCCGTGTCAAAGGAACACCCTGTCGTTATCTCCAAATTCATCCAGGAAGCCAAGGTTAGTCAACACAAAGAGGGAGATGTTTTATAGACTTTTTGAGGCACTTTCAGTTCTCTGGAAAATTTGGGAGAGGCAGGAGTTAATTACTGGGTTATACAGTCATTTGGTGCAAAATGAAACATTGCCTGTTTGAACAGGTTTTTCACCACTGGCATCACCGGAGCTGTAAATCTTGTACAATAACTGTATTCCATGCCAAAAGTCTCTTTACTTTTCTAGTTGCTCAATTTGGGAATGGAAGTGAAAGATTGTACTTCTCATATGACTGTGTAATTAGGAATTCACGATATATCGATACCATACTGTTTTTAACAGTGGATATTAATTTTGAGGCTAATGTTGTAATGCCCAAATTCACTTTTTTGCTTTTAAAATTATTCAAATTCTATACTAGTTGGTCTAAAAAAAAGTACAACAGCCATTTATCGGTTATCAACCAAAAAATAAAAATAATTGGCCATAATTTTAATATCTATGCATCCTAAGAGTAGTGTTATTCTACTATTATTTACATACCACTGTAGTATTTATTCATAATTAAATTATCTTTTATTTTTATATCTTCAGTTTATTCTAGTTTTGGTTTCAGTCATTTTTTTAATGTATTTCTATTTAGCATTTATTTTTATTAATTGTAGTACTTGTTTTGTTAATTTTATTTTATTTCCACTTTTTCAATAAATTACTATTTGTGTTTAAATAACTAAAATTATATATTTTTGTACAGTAAATATTTAACAATAACACAGATCCTTAGTTGTAAGCTTTGAATTAGCTTGGCTTTCTGTAGTACTCTAGTGGTTTTGCTGTGTAAGCTGTTGTGTAGAAAGCTTTGTGCACCTAATTTTGTGATGATTTATAACCATCAGGAAATAGATGTGGATGCCGTGGCCTGTGATGGAGTGGTTATTGCCATAGCTGTGTCTGAGCATGTGGAGAACGCAGGGGTGCATTCTGGAGATGCCACACTGGTGACTCCCCCTCAGGACATCAACCAGAAAACCATGGAGCGCATTAAGATGATTGTTCACGCTATCGGCCTGGAGCTTCAGGTCACCGGCCCCTTCAACCTGCAGCTCATTGCCAAGGTAATTAATTGTAATTTATTTATTTTGAATAGCTAGGAAGAGTAAGTTTCAAAATCTTTGCTGCTGAATCTAAATGGCATGTTTCTCAACAGGATGATCAGCTGAAGGTGATAGAATGCAATGTGCGAGTTTCACGCTCCTTTCCTTTTGTATCCAAAACACTTGGTGTCGATCTTGTTGCCCTAGCAACAAGAGTCATTTTGGGAGAGGAAGTTGAGGCTGTTGGGCTCATGAAAGGGACTGGCATTGTGGGAGTTAAGGTAATGAGCTTCACAATGTCTGTTTTTGAAGGGAATACTTGGAACTGAACTATCCCAGACACCAAGAGTCAACAGTGTTTTCGAAGATCTACATAAGCTTAATCTGTGTGTGTGGCCCTCAGGTTCCTCAGTTCTCCTTCTCACGGCTGGCTGGAGCAGATGTGGTTTTAGGTGTTGAAATGACCAGCACTGGAGAAGTGGCCTGCTTTGGGGAGAACCGATATGAGGCCTATCTAAAAGCCATGCTCAGCACCGGCTTCAAAATCCCTAAAAAGAATATTCTCCTCTCTATTGGTAGTTACAAGGTAATGAGTTACTTGACCGCATATGTTGATTCACTTGAGTTTGGTTGCATATAAGTCTACTTTTTGTCTTTCCCTCTCTACCTTTCCTGTCGTTTCCTTCCGCGTCGTTCACTTGCATGTATGCACTTTCAGTGCCCACTTCTCGCGGAACGCTTTGAATTGGTTTTTAAATTGAACCTCTTGGAATCGGCTATGGAGCTGATTTATTTTTAGTTTGTTTTGTTTTCCTTACAAGTTTGTTTTTTTGCACCATTATATTGGCCTGTATGCTCGTGTTATTTTTTTTAATTCTTGCCAACAACCCAATCGTGTTGCAATGTGGTCCGTGGATCTGCCTGAAGTGTACATATTGAGTAGACTCGCTCACTTGATCAAAATTGAGGGGTCATGGGTCTAAATAATCTGTCCAAATAAACTTCCCCTTGCCTACTTGGAAGTTGAATGCACTTAAAAATGGTGGTTAAGGATTCACCCGAGGGGAAGGGCTTGGGGAAGTTTTGAGTTCATGTCTAAAACTGGAGTTAAACGAAGCCATGATACTCTAGAGTTATTCTCTCTAATAAATTTTCATAATCTACTTCACATTACTGAAAGCTGTGGTTTGTATTATTATTATGCTATGGCAAGCATCACTATTAAGGCAAATTTATACTTCTGCGTTGAACCTACACCATAGCTATGTCGTAGGCTGTGTAGTACGCGTAGCCTGACCTGCACCTGTAATGTAACAACTCTCTCTCATGTTGATCCAAACCTGTATTGTATTATTATAATATAGAGTTTTCAGTGTCAGTTACCAGACAGTTGATGTAGCCATTGATAATGGAAGTCAATGGTTATTTAAATTAAAATATGTTCTTTTGTGTTCAAAAGAAGAAATGCATTTAGGTTTGGAAGAACTAAGGGTGAGTAAGTAATGACAGAATTAAACTTTTTGGGGGTACCATCCCTTTAAAGGGTTAGTTCACCCTAAAATGAAAATTAAGTCATTAATTACTCACCCCCATGCTGTTCCAACCCCGTAAGACCTTCGTTCATCTTCGGAACACAAATAAAGATATTTTTGATTGAATCTGAGAGCTGGATCAGTCCTAGATAGACTGCCTAAGGGACTGGCTCTTGACGGCCCATAAAGTCATTAAAGAAAAGGTTTAAATATTCCATGTGCCTACAGCGGCTCAATTATAAGTTTATCAAGCGACGAGACTACTTTTTGTGCGGAAAAAACATAAATAACGACTTTATTCCACTATTCCATTACTTCCTTATGGGCGCATGCGCGAGAACTGAGACGAGGACGGACGTTCTCATTCGTCTACTTCTTGTTACCGGCTGCTCACCGCTTAGGAGTTTTACCGCCCCCTACCGTATAAAATGATGATCCATATATAAGGCGCTCCGGATTATAAGGAACACTGTCGTTTTTTGAGAAGATTAAAGGCTTTTAAGTGCACCTTATAGTGCGGAAAATACGCTAATTGAAAAGCGTATGTACAGCGCGCATCTTCCTCTGCTTGTAAACAGAAAGTTTTGCGCTTCCAGCTATATCAGCACATCATCTTATACGGTAGGGGGCAGTAATACTCCTAAGCGGTGAGCAGCCGGTAACAAGAAGTAGTCGAATGAGAACGTCCTCGTCTCAGTTCTCGCGCATGCGGCCATAAGGAAGTAATGGAATAGTGGAATAAAGTTGTTATTTATGTTTTTTTCGCACAAAAAGTAGTCTCGTCACTTGATAAACTTATAATTGAGCCGCTGTAGGCACATGGAATATTTAAACCTTTTCTTTAATGACTTTCTGGGCCGTCAAGAGCCAGTCCCTTAGGCAGTCTATCTAGGACTGATCCAGCTCTCAGATTCAATCAAAAATATCTTTATTTGTGTTCCGAAGATGAACGAAGGTCTTACGGGGTTGGAACAGCATGGGGGTGAGTAATTAATGACTTAATTTTCATTTTTGGGTGAACTAACCCTTTAAGCAGTTGGGCTTCAAACAAATCACATAGCGATGCTCTAGCAACCTCCCAGATCACCTTAGCAACTGTATTTTTAAAACCACTTTAGCAACTACATAGCAACAACCAGGAAAGCTGGATTATAGTGGTGCATGTTTTGCATATTCACTCTCATTTTCATTAGAGAATAATGGAAAAAAATTATTTATTTTGAATTCTTTCAGAATAAAAGCGAGCTTCTGCCCACAGTCCAGACTTTGGAGAGTTTGGGTTATAACTTGTATGCCAGTGTAGGCACCGCTGACTATTACACCGAACATGGAATTAAGGTACCGTGGAATAACACAACACACCATTACTTAAAATGTCAATGCTTAACTTTTTAAAGTGTTTGAGCTGGCAAAATGTTGCTACTAGCCTATTACATTTGTTTGTCTGTCTCTGATCAGGTGATGGCAGTGGACTGGCCATTTGAAGAGAGTGACTGCAATAATAAGGACAAACAGAGGAACATCATGGACTATTTAGAGGAGAACCATTTTGACTTGGTCATTAATCTGTCTATGAGGAACTCTGGTGGAAGACGCTTGTCGTCCTTTGTGACCAAAGGTTACCGCACTCGTCGAATGGCCATCGACTACTCTGTACCACTCATCACTGACATCAAATGCACCAAGCTGTTTGTTCAGGTGAGCAGTGACACTCATACTGCTGACGACCCCACAGAATTAAACGTTTTATTTGCTTTGAAGTCAACTACATGCTGTCGTATCCCTAATAATTGAAATATATGTGGGGTTGGCAGGCACTGGGGCAAATTGGTCGGGCTCCTCATGTAAAGACTCATGTAGACAGCATGACTTCACAGAAACTCATCCGTTTACCTGGTGAGTATGGCTGTGTCTTTTCAGATGTTATTGTTTTAATTTGTCAAAACGAATAAATTAAGATGGCTAATTGTGATGGTTGATGCCATTCTTACTTCTATGTTGAAAGGTTTGATCGATGTCCATGTGCATCTGCGGGAGCCTGGTGCCACCCATAAAGAGGACTTCTCTTCTGGCACAGCTGCCGCCCTGGCTGGAGGAGTCACCATGGTGTGCGCCATGCCCAACACTAACCCTGCAATCATTGACCCCAGCACCTTGACTGTTGCACAGAAGGTAACATAAAACAAATTACAGATTTGGTTGGTTATTAACATGAAAACAAATGGGGAAGTTGTTTATGGACTATTTTTCTGTCTTGAATACGTCAAGCTTGCCAAGGCTGGTTGCCGCTGTGATTATGCTCTTTTCGTGGGGGCGTCTTCTGACAACGCTACTCTACTTCCGTCCATTGCAAGCTCTACTGCTGGTCTGAAGATGTACTTGAATGACACATACTCCACTTTAAAAATGGACAATGTTTCTCTGTGGATGGAGGTAAGAAGACCTGAGGAGGCTGAGGAAACATGTTTGACAACAGTTTCATTTTAATTAAATATATTTTTATTTTCAATACATGTAGTTTTTATTTTAAAATGTAAATAATTTTGTTTTAAACTGTGAATTTTGTATTTTAAATAAAGTAAAAGCATACATTTAAGTTTAAATTGTATTTATTTTAAATACGCCTTTGCCTTTGAATATTTCATTTATTTTATTTTTGGTGATGCAATTTATGTCACATCTTGAGTATCATTTTTTTTTGCATGCAGCACTTTGAAAAGTGGCCAAAGCACTTGCCCATTGTGGCACATGCTGAGAAGCAGACAGTGGCGGCAATCTTGATGGTAGCGCAGCTGTATCAGAGACCTGTTCATATTTGCCATGTTGCCAAGAAAGAAGAGGTAAGAATCCTTGTTATTTGTGGTGGTCTGACAACTGCATTGCATTTTTACCTTCATAGTCAAGTCTTCATCCGGTTTCTTTTACATGTTCCTGTGATTTTGTAGCCAACTAAAATCATTCGTTGTTCGTCAGATTCTGATCATTCGAGCTGCTAAACAAAAGGGTCTCCTGGTGACGTGTGAAGTGGCACCTCACCATCTCTTCCTGTGTGAAGATAATGTGCCTGCCATTGGGAACGGAAGAGCACAGGTGCGGCCCATGTTGGGTACACGTGAAGACATGGAGGCGTTGTGGGAAAATCTAGACATCATTGACTGTTTCGCAACAGACCACGGTAATAATAGGATCAGATTTCACTGCTGTCCCTCACATCTAAAGGCAAATATCAGTTTCAAATACACTAACCTGAGACCAAAATTGTTTTAAAAATCAGCTTGAACATTAAAGCTACATCTAGACCCTGTTCTTTCCCTAGTGTTCTGTATCTTTTATAATTGATTAGACAGACGTACCTTCCCGTGGTTGATCAAAAAAACCAAACGCACTGACTTTCAAGCTATCCCCAGTCCTACAAGCTGGCACAGTCCTAGACAATAATCTGTTATAATAGGCTTTATTTTTGAGTTCAAACTACACCTTCAGATCCCTTTTCAAACTATCCTGACATTGAAACTAACTAGACTTAAAAATGTTAAACTGAGTACATTAGTATTTTTAAAGCGTAAAATACCTAATTATTTTCTACATATGGGCTAATTAAACCCTTTTGTTGTCAGGCATACTTGTATAATACCATTTAAAAGTTTAGGGTTTGTAAGATATTTTTTTTTTTTTTTTTTTTTTTTATGAAAAGTCTTATGCTCCCCAATTTTACATTTATTTAAAAAACATAACAAAAAAACAGTAACTTTGTGAGTAATATTTACAATGACTTTTCTTATGAATTTTGAAAACAGTTGTGCTGCTTAATGTTTTTGTGAAAACAGTGATACATTTTTTTTCAAGATTTTTTGAGGAAAGGAAAGTTCAAAAGAACAGAATTTATTCAAAATATAAATATTTTTTAACTATTTAAAAGTCTTTTTGAGCAATTTAATACAACGTTGCTGTTAACTTTTTTTATTTATTTATTTTTTCTGCTCCCTAACTTGAACGGTCGTGTACATCCATTTATGATGGCCACGTCATAAATTGTTCTTGGAAGCTTATATTAACTATGTATATATTTTTGCAGCCCCTCATTCAGTAGAGGAGAAGAACTCTGAGAAACCACCTCCAGGTTACCCGGGTCTGGAGACCATGCTTCCTCTGCTGCTCACGGCTGTCAGCGAGGGTCGCCTTACCATTGATGACATCATCAAGAGGCTCTACGAAAACCCCAGGAGAATATTCTCTCTTCCTGCTCAAGAAGACACTTACGTAGAGGTATTTCAGAGTTACAAAGCTCAGATAGTAAATTGCTGCCTGAAAACCTAATGTTTTTGATATTCAAAGTGATGCTTGAATTTTTCCAGGTGGACTTGGAGCAAGAGTGGACCATTCCGAAGCACATGCAATTCACCAAGTCAAAGTGGACACCATTTGAGGGCATGAAAGTGAAGGGAAAGGTCATGAGGGTGGTGCTCAGAGGAGAATTGGCCTATATTGATGGACAGGTAAAGAGATAATGGTTGTATGTTTGAGGTCAGTAAGATATAGATGCGTTTAAACCTAATTTTGTAGTTGAATGAAATCTCTTATGTTTTTCGAGACTACGCATGTTTATTTGATTCATATTGTGAAATATTATTACAATTCAAAAGCACATGCTCATCAATTTCTAGGTTTAATCATTCCTTCCTCTTTCTCTTAAGGTGTTTGTACCTCCAGGTTATGGTCAGGATGTGAAGTCATGGTCAACAGCCCCGCCTGGAACAACCGATGTGACAAAGGATGCTCCCAAGGTAACATTCAATAAAATGTTCCCTGAAAAACACCCTGAACATGCATTGTTCACTGTTCAGCTCTTGATTTTTATTGTGTACTGGCTAACAAATAACCATGCTTGTTCATTACAGCGTGTGATTGAGGCAATAACTCCTGAGCGCCTCCGTCAGGCAGCACCTGTTGATGTGGTCCGTAGCCGTGCCCCGAGCCCACGCCGCTCAGTTGGGGATGGACGCTTCATTCTCCCTCCTCGGATCCACCACGCATCTGATCCTGGTCTGCCACCAGGTACTATGGGTCTGCTGTGTATTCACTCTGAGATTGTGCGTGAGTTTGTGGGAGCTTGTTCAGCTGAACCATAAGCTAATCTAAAACAACATTTCAAGCAAGACATGTTTTTGATATGCAGGTTTTAAAAGATCTACCATACATCGCCAAAGGGCATTGGGTAACGTCCATGTGATGTGTATAGCTTCATCTAATCAATATGTCTCATGATTCTGCAACTGTCTGAATTAATTCATCTGTTTTTTCCATCTTCCTTATTTTCATTAATTCAAGGTAATTGGATGCATGCAAAATACTGTAAAAGCCAGATTTGTTTAAAGTTATTAATTTGGTGATTTTTACATTTAACACATTGCATATTATACTGGGATAAGGCAGATATTTAAAAATGTGTGTTAGAAATGAAATTTTAGTGACCAACATGACCATGGTTTTGTTAATATGCTGGAAAGGTTCAAAAGTTACTGATATTGAAGTCTTATATCGAAAAACAAATAAAATTAGCATCACTATGCACTTTGTTTGCATGCATGTATTTATAATAAGAACAACAAAGGCCGGGTTTCAAATTAACTAATAATATTAACATGTTATCTAAAAAGCAATTTCAGTTTTCCAGCTTTAAAAAAAAAACTTTTTTTTGGAAAACTAAAAATAAACATTTTACCTAGTATATTGGCAATTTTATATGAAAAATGTAGTTATAATTGTACAGTTACTAATTGATTTCTTCATACTTTGTGCCTCAATGAAGAGCTGAAGAGGTGGTGTCATTTATAGCGTGATGTTTAAATGAAAGTGATGTTTAGAGCTTTGTCACCCTTACCTTCTGTTTTCTCTGCCAATCTTTATTTGTTCTATTTGGCATTTTTTAGCCTTTACAAAAGCTTAATCAAAACAAGACGTGATGGTCCGTTTATCTGTTGCATGCGGTTCCTTGTGATTCAGGTTGATCTCAATGAGCTCTTCTGCAGTGTCTTGTTTATTGGTGTAAAGTGAGATTGACTGCTACACACGGCAGTGAAATATTGTATGCTGATTGTGACGTTCTTTGTCTTCCATTACCAGAATTGGCTCCTTCAGCAGAGCCATACGCACACCCTCCTCCCCTGGCCAGGATCCTGTCACCTCAAGCTGGGCAGCAGCAGATCCTGCCCCACCCCCAGACCTCCCCGCTGCTGCACCCGTTGGTGGGCCAGCACATCCTGTCCGTGCGCCAGTTCAGCAAGGAACAGGTGACATCATGTTGTCGAGTTCTGAAATATTGCTTTTGTGCATGTAAAAATTGTATTTACAGTGCCTCATCAATCTGTCTTGGGCTTTCAGATGTCCCACTTGTTCAATGTGGCACATACTCTTCGTCTCATGGTGCAGAAAGAGCGACCCTTGGATATTTTGAAGGTACACGTGACTATTAATAAAAAAAAAATTGCCACTTTTTTTTATTTTAAAATATCAAGTGATGTATGTTACAACAAAAATAATGTCGTAAATTTGTGAGTCTGAATCAGGTTCTTTTCTATGAATGTCAAAAAGATTCAAATCGGCTCATGATTTGTTAATTTGTGTTAGCTTGTTCAGGAGAAGTGTGTTCACAGGGTTGTAAATGTAACAAAAATTGTTTGTTTATATTTATTTTAAGCATTTAGTAATTTATTTGTAATAAACACTTTAAGTAGGCTATTTAAAAAGTGTTAGGACTATTTGTATGTTTTTAAAATGTATGCGTAATGTTACAAAAGATTTCTATTTCAGATAAATGGTATTTTGAAATCCGCATATTGGACTGATTTCTGAAGGATCATGTGTAATAGATGCTAAATTTCAATGGCAATTAGTTTTGCCATCACATGAATGGATTAAAATAGAAAACATTACTGTTTTTAATGGAATTTTGATCAAATAAATGCAGTCTTTGTGAGCATTAAAAAGAGAACATTTCAAAAACGTTAAATCTTATCAACCTACTTTGTGTGTGTGTGTGTGTGTGTGTTTGTGTGTTTGAAGTAGGATCAGTTATTTGCTTCAAGGTGGGTGGTGGGTCTCATACTAAAATGATTGTTAATAGAATCATTAAGGAACAAAGTAGAATAAGCAGATTGGACCTTGATTCAACCTGTCCTGTAGACCACATTTATCTTTTAATTTTTGATGGTGTAATTCAGTCCAATAGCAGAGTAGATGTCACTGGAGGATTTGTAGTTTATTACAGCCCATCTTGAACATTACATAAAGCTCCCCCAGCAGGAGTATTTAACTGCTCAAGTCAGCAGAAGTCTGGAGTCAGGATTGTGTTCAATCTGGCAGTGACGTGTCACAGTTTGAAGTAGATCTCTTCCTTTAGAAATGGGCATCTGTGGCCTTTGGAAACACAACCTTTTGCAGGAGATGAAATGAACAAAAATGGAATAGGTTCTTGTAAACTCTTCATTTAATTCTGTTCTTCTCCTCTTCTCCCAGGGTAAAGTGATGGCCTCCATGTTCTACGAGGTGAGCACTCGCACCAGTAGTTCGTTCGCAGCAGCCATGCAGCGTCTGGGAGGTTCAGTGGTCCATTTCAGCGAGTCCACATCCTCCACACAGAAGGGCGAGTCTCTGGCCGACTCTGTTCACTCCATGAGCTGCTATGCTGATGTCATTGTTCTGCGCCACCCCATACCTGGAGCTGTAGAAGTGAGCCACACATTAATGATTTAAAGGAGTAGTTCACTTTTAAAAAACCTTTTGCTGATAATTTACTCACCTCCATGTCATCCAAGATGTCCATGTCATTCTTTCTTCAGTCGAAAAGAAATTAAGGTTTTTGGATGAAAACATTCCAGGATTTTCTCCATATAATGCACTTTACTGGTAACCAAACGGTTCAAGGTAAAAAAAAAACAGTTTCAGTGCAAACTGATCAAAGGGCTTTAAATGATTCCAGATGATGAATAACGGTCTTATCAAGCGAAATGAACAAATCTTATTCATCAAAATGAACAAATCTTTTTTCGTATCATTTGGTTCGTTCAATGAACGAATTGACGCGGAAAAAGATTCGTTCATTTATACAATAATTATATACCGTTGAATTTTTGTGGAAACAGGGATTTTTTTTTTTACAGGATTCTTTGCTTCAAAAAACAGCATTTATTTGCAATGGAAATCTTATGTAACATTATTAATGTCTTTACTGTTACTTTTGAGGAATTTAACGCATCTTCTATGAGTAGAAATATACATTTGTAAAAAAAAAAAAAAAAAAAAAAAACGCAGGCTTGTAAATGATAGCGAACTTTCGATAAATAAACTTTTGAAAGTTTTGAGACATGACATCTAAATGGACAATTTTCTTCATAAATATTTCTTGGTGGTTTGTGCAGAATTCCTCAGTGCGTGTTTTTCTAAAAGTATTATTATTATATTTCATCATGAAAACTAAATTATTTGTGTCTTTGTTAAAATGAATTAATTTGTGCTTCTGGTTCGTAGAGTGCATCAAGGCATTGTCGGCGGCCGGTGATCAACGCTGGTGATGGAGTCGGAGAACATCCCACTCAGGCCCTTCTGGATATCTTTACGATCCGAGAGGAGCTGGGAACAGTCAATGGCATGACTGTGAGTTAACATGGGAAAAATATTCTGTCTTTAACTTATTAGCTCATTAGCTTGCAATTTCCACTTGGAGATGAAGTGTGTTATTTCTGTTGCACTAGCATCATCAAACTGAGAATCCCTTCTCAAAGTTTAGCCAATGTTGCTGTGTTCTGGACAAGATGCTCAGTTTTTATAATGACTAACTTTTTTTTTTTTCTTAAATCTCAGATTACCATGGTTGGTGATCTGAAACATGGCCGCACTGTGCATTCTCTGGCTAGACTTCTCACTCAATACAGGATCAATTTGCGCTACGTGGCCCCCAAAAACCTCACCATGCCCGCCGAGATCATTGACTTTGTAGCCTCTAAAGGCATTAAACAGGTGCGTCCCAATCAAAAATATGAATTCAGGAGTGGACCGTTACTTGGGGGCTTAATATTTGCATGGCCGCATTTCCCTTAAATGTGTCTGTCACAGGAGGAGTTTAACAGCATTGAAGAGGCTCTGCCAGAGACTGACGTCCTGTACATGACGAGAATACAGAAAGAGCGATTCGCCTCTGAAGAAGAGTACAAAGTGGTGGGAGAATTTTCTGAGGAGAACATTGCATCTTTTATTTCCAAAACATCATGAAGTTTTTATAAAAAGATTTACTTTTTCTGACAGTGTTTCGGGCAGTTCATTCTAACCCCACATATCATGACGGGAGCCAAAAGGAAGATGGTGGTCATGCATCCTCTTCCCAGAGTCAATGAGATCAGGTTTGCTATTCTCAGTTCAAAGCATCTGGTTAAAATCTAATTTTCAGGAGGAGTGTCAAAGCAAAAATACAAAGTTTTGTTTGTAGTCTCTTGTAATCCCATATTTTGTTTTCAGTGCGGAGGTGGACACGGATCCTCGAGCTGCTTATTTTCGGCAGGTGGAGAACGGGATGTATATTCGGATGGCACTTCTGGCTACTGTGCTGGGTCGATGAAAGGACCATCATGGTTTAGGCTTGGACATTTGGATGAAGGGAAACATTTTGTTGGCAATGTACGGATTCTATGGCTATTGTTTATTCTGTGTACCCCCTGTACCCTCCATTAGGTATAATTTTTTAGGAGAAGTACCCAGATGTGTTGTTCCTTTCAGTATTGACACTAAAATTGAATTTTCTTATACTGACTATTTGATATAAATTAGTGCAACCACAGTGGAGTGTGTGTGGTTAAGCTAGTTCCATCCTGAATATCTGAGATCATTGCATTAATGTAGCACTCTAGAACAGCAGGCTGATCAGTTTCATTTCAGTATTAGAAAAATCTTGCAAGCATAGAAACAATTTAACTACTACATCTTACTGTCATAATTGTTCATTCTGTACTTTTTGTTGTGCATTTACAACAGTACAGACATCATGCTCATTTTAACATTCCATTTGATGAACAGACATTTGTTATTCAATCCACTTGGTGCAAATAGTTAAATATACAGTATTGTAGGAAGATTATTTTTCATTAAGGTGCAAAACTTTTGTAATTTGTATTTTTAGAAAATAAAAAAAGATTGCAATATCGGATCTTTCTTTGTTCTCATTCCACTGCAACACCATACAGTCAGCCTGCCCTGCCCTATAAGCACACAATATATAAATAAAGTACAAATAAAAGGAGACAATATCACCATAAAGCACCTGAACATTTGCTAGACTGAACTTGTATTGGGTTTTTTCTACACTGACAACTTCACCAAAGCATTTATAATCAAAATTGTCAAAATCAAGATAAAATTCCAAGTATGCATCAAAAATGACATCTGTTGAATTTCTATAAATTTACATCTTAAATAAAATGTACATGGAAATAGACAATCTCACCCCAAAAAAATCGAACATTTACATGGTGCTTTCATTACTGGTTTTTAAATGGACTACACAATCATGATTTGATTATTGTGCTTTAAATTGTGTGTAAATAAACCAACCCCCGCTAAACGAAACTTATTAAAATAATGGGAACTCGCGACCTACAAATTTACATCGTAGCTAAACAACGCTTCTTCGGACTTTTATTTTGAAGACTAAAATAAACTACATAAACCCTTGTTTTGTCACATGATTTTGAGTCTTAAATTCAACTTTGCCTTATGTGTGGTGGGTTTAACCGTTAGACGGGTTCTGGTTTAACCTGAGAAGTATTTTTGCTTTGACTGATAAAAAAGCTATATTAATCCGCTTCACCTGATACTATCAAAGTCAAAGCATCGATTACGTCCAACGGCATTCTACGGTTTTAATCCATAGAACGAGAGTCGACTCCACTAAAGAATCGAATCACAGATCGTGCCCTCGTGCGCGATTCCCATTTCAAGGGATCCAAACATGCTGGAGACTCGGTTCAAAGAGTCGACACCAGTATCAAGCGCGTCCTCCTCAGAGCGCTCTACGCTTTCAAGGCAGGGAGGACATGCATGCGGCGATAGCAATGAGGAGCTGTACATAGGATATCTAAAGAACCATTCGGCTGAGTCCTCTATGATTCAGCCACAATTGACTAACATATTACCACCCTGTTCAAGGTGAGTTTCAATCGACTGTGCTGAAATGTGCATCTTAAAATCCACACACATTTGCTATCGTTGCTAAACCTGCTAATGCTAACTGCCTAGTCAGCCGTTTGCTTCATCGATAAAAGTAATTGCAAATTCACAATGGCCCTATAAACCAGTCAGCATTGTGTATGAATTTCATACTAGTTGTGTTATGAATGTACATCTCCTAGAAGACTTATATTCAAAGTGGTATTGTTGACATTAGGTATGAAATAGACGGTCGAATATCGTGCTTTCCCAGATCCAATAATCCCGAATAAAGATGAATGAACTCCATGTGTAACGTTACCTGTGTTAATTGATCTTATTGTTTATAGTAAGTTAGCCGTTGCCCAGGTCAAACCAAACGGGTCATGGTTAAAGTGAAGTGAAGGAAAAGGCAGGGTCTGAAGGGGATAGTAATCTGTACTGGTCTGGATTAAGACTGGATTATAGTTTTACAAGGACACTTGCCCGTTACAAAAGCCAGTAAGTAATGTAAATAAATATGATTACTATGATAATAACTCGGATGCATATCCACGACAGGACAAAAATAAACCTTATCAATGAACCCGTGACGTCACAAGACTCATCCCAGATGTGTTTAAATGCTGTCACTGGAGAGGTAACACCACGTGTTTTTGTTCAGACCTATTGTGAAATTTAGCAAATTATTATATCACATGTATTTTTAATTAATAGTTTTTTCTGATCCATTTTATACAGATGTTTTTGTTGTTTTGAGTAGTGTCATATATGTCGTTATCTATTGTTCAATCTACCCAATACGGGTTGGCTGTTACAAGCCACATGTTTACCTGGTCTTT
>NW_024121432.1:7747713-7785603 GCF_016745375.1 Pimephales promelas
TTGTGCCAGAGAGGTGCCCGGGTCACCGTTGTCCCCTGGGATCATCATCTGGACTGCAATGGTGAGCCATGGTGCTGTTCTCCACATTGATATGTTGAAATACAATTTAACATGATTATTGTTGGGCGATATGATCAAAGTCTTAATCCATTATATGAGTAATGTTATATATCAGTAAAATGACCAATAGTCAACTTATGCTACTAATGTAGCGAAGTACAAGATCCTTGTTACAGAAGACAAGTAAACAGTCAGAAATACAATAAAAACAAAGAAACTAATACAGAAACTGAATAAATTAATCAAATGGAATATAACACTGCAAAGTCTTCACTAAATACATTAAATATAGATCTTTGTTAAAGTTTTAAAAGTTATTCATTCAAGACCAATGAGTGATTTTATCTTTGCCTTTTGTTGTTTGATTAACATTGAGACAGACTGAAGCAGTAATATTAGGCTGTTGTCACTTTAAGTGTGAATCCATGGATACTGTTACACATGCAGTTTCTTTCTCAACTGTTTACATTTACTTAAGACATAACTGACTGTTTTCGAGGATATTTACTAAAATCACATTTTGGTATGTATGCTATTTGACCATTTAGGCGGCTTCATGTGCTTTTCATGACACGGTTTAATATCAGTAACGTTCCGAAGTTGAACAACTGTATACTGCTTTTTACTATTCTATTTATACTATTTTTACGCACAGCTGAATGTGGCAGCAGCACAATAGTCGCTTTATCTCGATTATCTTTTTCATAATTGTTGGAAGGCAAAATAAAAATCAATTGCGATTACTTGCACAGCCCTAGGAAAGATGTGTTTTGTTATATACATTTTAACGATAGTGTCGTCTGCTATTTTAGGAGAATGAAAATGTTATCACTTTGGTATTGCTTCTGTTTCTCTCTAGACTTTGATGGGTTGTTCATCAGCAATGGCCCTGGCAATCCAGAGTACTGTAAGGAGACTGTAGAGAACATACGGAAGGTGGTATGTGTGGAGAGTCCCAAACCTGTCTTTGGGATTTGTCTGGGCCATCAGCTGCTGTCTTTGGTCATTGGTGCAAAAACGTATAAAATGAAGTAAGCAATCCATTAATCTTTTTTCACTTTCCGCTATTAATGCACGTTTCTTATTAAAGGGATAGTTCACTCAACTAAAATTCTGTTATTTACTCACTTGTATCATTCCAAACCTGCATGCATTGTTATTCTTTGGAACAATATTTTGAAGAACATTGGAAACCAAACAACATTGGAGCCCATTTGACTTTCCATTGTATGGACAAAAAAAAATCTTCATGTTCCACTGATGAAAGAAAGTCATGCAGTTTTGTAATGACATGAGTGTGAATAATGGCTAAAAAATGTAATGTTATCTCATTAATAGACATTTTATCCTTGCATGTATTAAAGTAATATAATTATTTAAGTGCATTTTAATGCCGTTTTAACACTTCCATCTACAGGGAAATTTTATAAAAATTCAAACTTATTGTAGTTCACCAAAGATGGTTATAGAAAAAAATATAGGATTTTTGCAGTTTAACTGAACCAGACAGCATCACGCTATGGATTGTAGTGTTTGCAGAGGAACAAAAGACTGGTTCTTTGGCCTTTTCCATGCCATTCCAATTTTCATGAAAAACCAACATGGTGTGAAATCTAGTTTATGCTGAGCTCAGCCGTCTAGACGGGGGCCACTGCGTTACTCCTGGGATAAGCGTCATTGTTTTTCTAAGAGTCCTGGGATAGTTGTTTTGTTTGCATGTGCTCAAGGCTGTGATGCCAGTCTCTGGCATTCTTTCATGCCCTTTTCCAAAAGCGGATTGTCCGCAGGCTCATTCAGAGATGGTTTATGTCTGTCAAGTAATGCATCTTCTTATTGTGAATCTTAAAAGCTACAACTTCGTTCATGGTCCCTATGTATTTAAGGTATGGTAATCGTGGCCATAACCAGCCCTGCATCCATAAAGGAACAAATCGCTGTTTCATCACGTCTCAGAATCATGGGTTTGCTGTGGATCCCCAAACTCTCCCAGAAGACTGGGATGTGCTCTTCACCAACGCCAATGACCAAACCAGTGAGGGAATTGTTCATAACCACAAACCACTCTTCAGGTTTGCGTTCATTTCTCATTTGTGTGCATTGTTTGTTTATATTTACATTACCCATTTTACTGTATTCATGTATAAAGGTGATATATTTATATCTATTCTTGATATAATTTTCAGTGTCCAGTTCCATCCTGAACACATGGCGGGTCCCACAGACCTTATTAGTCTCTTTGATGTGTTTCTGGATGCAGTCAAAGATGCAAAAGATGGCAAAGCTGGAAAATCAGGTGATCTGTTATGATGTATGCCTGTAAAGCTATCATGATTATTGTAGGGTTGTTTGCACACTTGTTTGATACTTCTGCAAATTTTCCTATAGTAGATATAGACAAATTACTCTATAATTACTCAAACTAATATTTTACACAGTTAAGCAAAGGCTAACAGAGCACCTCACTTACCCTGGATCTCCTGACCCGGAAGCGTTTGTTCGGCCTCGTAAAGTTCTGGTTCTTGGTTCAGGAGGGCTTTCCATTGGACAGGCTGGAGAGTTTGACTATTCTGGGTCTCAAGTGAGTATTAAACAAAAAAAAACCTTGAGACTGTGTGGATTGCAAATTAAGGAGTGCATCTCACAAGCCAGCTGTTTATTATTGTTTTCTCAGTTTCCTTCATTAATTTGCTTTTTTTTTCAGGCTATAAAAGCTCTAAAAGAGGAAAACATCCAAACCATTCTTATAAACCCAAACATTGCCACAGTACAAACCTCAAAGGGCCTGGCAGACAAAGTCTACTTCCTCCCGATCACACCAGAATATGTCACGCAGGTAGGAGAGAGCTGTCCATCCCTGATTAACTCTCTAGGCATTCTTTTCATGACCGATTTTGAAAACTGAAATGATGCTTTTAACACAAAGTTTAGGTTTGACTTAAGAGCTTAAAAAATGCATCCATCCTTCTACCCCTAAAATAGGTGATAAAAAACGAGCGTCCAGATGGAGTGTTGCTCACATTCGGAGGTCAGACGGCTTTGAACTGTGGTGTGGAGCTCACCAAGCAAGGAGTGCTGGAACAATACAAAGTGCGTGTGCTTGGAACCCAAGTAGCCTCCATAGAGATGACTGAAGACAGGAAGATCTTTGTGGAGAAGATGGAGGAAATCAATGAGCATGTTGCCCCCAGTGAAGCGGCCATGTCTGTTGAACAGGTTGGCTCATTAATCTACTGAAAATTAGGGAATCTCATAATGTTTTTATACTCTAGGACTTCCAGTTATGATGATTCATTTGCAAGAGACCACCTTCCTAAAATACAAAGCCTTATAAAATATTTTCATGTATAGAGACCAATTTGTGCTTTAGGAAATAAGGTATTATTGAAGGCAACATACTTTTACCAATACTAAATAATTTGCTTTTCTTTTTCTTTTTACTAAGGCACTAAGGATATATATATATATATATATATATAAGTTGTTTTAAATGTTTATATACAAATGTTTATATGTCTTCCAATTATTATTATTATTATTATTTTTTTAGAAAATTGTCATTTGACAATAAATTTTAAATACATAATTATATTATATCCATATTGTGCTTTTAGTAGTTTTAAAATGGTTAGTAAAATTTTCTTATTGCATGCTTGTCTAACTTTTTTTGTGTTTCCGACAGGCAGTGGCTGCTGCTGAAAGACTCTCCTATCCTGTCCTGGTCCGTTCTGCGTTTGCCCTGGGTGGACTGGGTTCAGGCTTTGCCAATAATAGAGATGAAATGATCACGTTAGTTACCCAGGCCTTTGCTCACACATCACAAGTCCTGGTTGACAAATCGCTTAAAGGCTGGAAGGAAATTGAGTATGAAGTGGTGCGGGACGCCTATGACAATTGTGTTACGGTACGAAGCTCCTAGAGCTGTGGTTTCCCTTTTATTCTGACATTTAGACTTTTACTTGAATCCAAAATGATTTACAATGCCTTCACATTTTACCAGTATATATGGTCCCTTGTTTTCTTTTCTAAATTGATATCTTTTCATTTAGGTATGCAACATGGAGAATGTCGATCCTCTAGGAATTCACACCGGGGAGTCAATAGTGGTGGCTCCTAGTCAGACACTGAACGACTATGAATATAATATGCTGAGAAACACGGCCATCAAAGTTGTTCGCCACTTGGGCATTGTGGGAGAGTGCAACATTCAGTATGCCCTAAATCCTGAATCCGAGCAGGTAATTCAGTCACTTACAAGTTACATCATCCAGGAATAATGGATTTTAGGAAGTTGTGGTCAACCCAAAATCTCATACTTGTCTTGGCAGTACTACATCATTGAAGTCAACGCTCGTCTCTCACGAAGCTCTGCATTGGCCAGTAAGGCCACCGGTTACCCTCTGGCCTACGTGGCCGCTAAACTCGGCTTGGGAATCCCTCTGCCTGTGCTCAAGTGAGTTCTTTCCTTAAAATGAGCTATTAAACTAAATGTAATTGTACATTTGAGTATTGTTATTTTTAAAGTTGCTTAAAAGTGACTGTTTTCCAGGAATTCGGTGACTAATTCCACTACAGCAAACTTTGAGCCTAGTCTGGATTACTGTGTAGTGAAGGTTCCTCGTTGGGATTTGAGCAAGTTCTCTAGAGTCAGCACTACAATTGGCAGTTCCATGAAGAGCGTTGGTGAGCATCATACATGGAAATAAATGGCAGCTGAGATCTGTATATTATAATTCTCAATATAGTGTTCTTGTTAACAAACTATTAAAATTAGTTTTTGTTCATTTCAATAAAGCTGTAATAAAAGATGCTAGATAGAAAACTTTTTTTTTCTAATACATAAATTAGAACTGTTGCCCAAGTGCTAAAATGACAAATAATTATATGACAACAGCACATAATACAACTAAAATTAGATTGAAAACTGTAACAAAAATATTATTAAAAAAAAAAATATATATATATAGTAAATATAAAAAATATTAAAGCTGCAAGCAGCATTTAGCGGGGTTCAAGCAGTTTAGGCCGTTAAGGCCTTTAAGCACAAAAGCATCAAAAGACATTAAGGTTTAAGTTTCAATAATGGCAATTTACCATAGGGAATACATTGTTTTTAACATCTTTAACAGTTATAGCGCCACCTATAGTCCGATCTCCATGAAACTTTGCATGCTTGTTGAATAAGTTATGACACATGTGCTCATCAATTTTTGTGAAGTTCTGACTTTTCCTTTAGGATTTATAGGCTTTTGGGTGCATTTTGTCATGCCCCCTTTTGTAAATGACCCTGTTATAGCAAAACAAATAACAAAGTTCAACATTTTTTTGATAATTATTGATCTAGAGAGTCCAAAGAATTGTCCTAGACTGGTCTGGTTCCGATCGGGCAAAAAACCAGGGACTAGTTCGCAAAAATAGGTTTTTAACATATTCGTGAATATTTAACGAACAATTTGATTGACAGCAATGGTTCTGGAGGCAAAGTTGTTTGTCATGAGGAGATCTATCAAATGCAATTGCATTTCGTGGGGATGTGAGCAACACCACATGATTACAGAGCCAAAAATCTCGTTAGCGCCAACTAGTGGCCGATTTCTTTCAAAATTCTTACAGACCTCTAGGGCCATGAGTCAAACATGCCCATCGAGTTTCGTTCCGATCAGCCTCCGTTAACCTTGTCTCATAGGTGCTCAAACTTCATTGGCCGATGGCGGCCATGTTTTTCGAGATACTCCAATGTCCTCATACACATACGTGGGCCCTTGAACCAAGACACTGCATACCAATTTTCAAGTCAATTGGACGAATGGTCACATGGCTATAGCCCTTTTTATGTTTTTTTCGTGTTATAGCGCCACCTAGTGTTCAATCGTCGCAATTTTTTTACTGTTACCTCAAATTGAACTCCTAAACATGTGTACTGAGTTTGGTGAAGATATCTCATTTACTTCTCGAGTTATAGCCATATTAGTAAAATAGGCTCCTCCCACAACGTTTATTTTGCGCCCCCTAGCGACCCTGAATAAAAATTTCAACATTTTGTTGATAATTATTGATCTTCAGACTCCATAGAACATGTATGCACTTGTTTGGTTCCGATCGGGTAAAAAACCAGGGACTAGTTTGCAAAAGTAGTTTTTCGACAAAATTCAAAATGGCGGGAAAATTTGCATACCGGAAATGAAATCGGAGATATACGTTTTTTTCGTCAGGTGAATAGCTTTCCAATGATATAAGACACTTGAGTGTACGACTTACGGTCTAGGAGTTATGAGCAGTTTCGCGCAATTGGTTGTTATAGCGCCACCTATGGGCCATTCGGGCTCATAATTTGATAACCTCTCCTCGATTTTTGTACTACCATCTGACAAAGTTTCAGAGCTCTAGCCCTTACGGTTTGGTCTGCACGATGCGTTTTACGGCAGAATAATAATAATAATAATAATTAAAGCTGCAAGCAGCATTTAGCGGGGTTCAAGCAGTTTAGGCCTTTAAGGCCTTTAAGCACAAAAGCATCAAAAGACATTAAGTTTTAAGTTTCAATAATGGCAATTTACTATAGGGTATACATTGTTTTTAATATTTTTAACAATTATAGCGCCACCTATAGTCCGATCTCCATGAAACTTTGCATGCTTGTTGAATACGTTATGACACATATGCTCATCAATTTTTGTGAAGTTCTGACTTTTCCTTTAGGATTTATAGGCTTTTGGTGCATTTTGTCATGCCCCTTTTTTAAATGACCCTGTTATAGCAAAACAAATGACAAAGTTCAACTTTTTTTGATAATTATTGATCTAGAGAGTCCAAAGAATTGTCCCAGACTGGTCTGGTTCCGATCGGGCAAAAAACCAGGGACTAGTTCGCAAAAGTACGTTTTTAACATATTCGTGAATATTTAATGAACGATTTGATTGACAGCAATGGTTCTTGAGGCAAAGTTGTTCAGCATGAGGAGATCTATCAATTGATATACATATTGTGGGGGTGTGTGCAACACCACGTGATAACAGAGCCATAAAACTCGTTAGCGCCAACTAGTGGCCGATTTCTTTCAAAATTCTTACAGACCTCTAGGGGCATGAGTCAAACATGCCCAACGAGTTTCGTTCCGATCGGCCTTCGTTAACCTTGTTTTATAGGTGCTCAAACTTCATTGGCCGATGGCGGCCATGTTTTTTGAGATACACCAATGTCCTCATACACATACATGGGGCCTTGGACAAAGACACTGCATACCAATTTTCAAGTCAATCGGACTAACGGTCAGCTGGTCAGAGCCCTTTTTTAGTTTTATTCGTTTTATAGCGCCACCTAGTGTTCCATCGTGGCGATTTTTTTACTGTGACCTCAAATTGAACTTATACATAGGTGTACCGAGTTTGTTGAGGATATCTCATTTACTTCTCGAGTTATAGCCATTTTAGTAAAATAGGCTCCTCCCACAACATTTATTTTGCGCCCCCTAGCAACCGCAAAGAGACTTTTTCAACATTTTTTTTGATAATTATTGATCTTCAGACTCCAGAGAACATTCCTGCACTGGTTTGGTTCCGATCGGGCAAAAAACCAGGGACTAGTTCGCAAAAGTAGTTTTTCAACAAAATTCAAAATGGCGGAAAAATTTCCATACCGGAAATGAAATCGGAGATATACGTTTTTTTCGTCAGGTGACCAGCTTTCCAATGATATAAGACACTTGAGTGTACGACTTACGGTCTAGGAGTTATGAGCAGTTTCGCGCAATTGGTTGTTATAGCGCCACCTATGGGCCATTCGGGCTCATAATTTGATAACCTCTCCTCGATTTTTGTACTACCATCTGACAAAGTTTCAGAGCTCTAGCCCTTACGGTTTGGGCTGCACGATGCGTTTTAGGGGAGAATAATAATAATAATAATAATAAAAATCAATACAATTACAATAGGGTTTCAGCACTTCGTGCTTGAACCCCTAATAATAAAAATCAATACAATTACAATAGGGTTTCAGCACTTCGTGCTTGAACCCCTAAATATATATATATATATATATATATATATATATATATATATATATATATATAATATAATATAATATAATAAATAAAATATATAAATATAAAGTGAAAAAATACTAATATTAAATATTAATAAAACTATAATATTTTATAAATACTAAAATATCTCTCAAATAAATATTTTTCAAGTTTGGTTGGGGTTACCAATTTTGCAATATTTTTTTAACCAATGTTTTTTTATTTTATTTATAAGAACATTGATTTATTTGTTTATATAAGCTTGGCCTGTTATGTTAGCATACTATTCAAAGCCTTATTGTTCATTTGGTGTTAAACCTTAGGTTTTTTGTTATTGTAAGAGGGCCATTTTATCTTTTTTTTTTTTTTTTTTAATTGTAGTTTGAATTCTTTAAAAGTTTTAATTGACAAAATGGTATGTTGTGAGCTCATTCAGCACTCTCTTCCATCTTAGGAGAAGTGATGGCCAGCGGCCGCAGCTTTGAAGAGGCCTTCCAGAAAGCTTTGAGAATGGTGGATGAGAACTGCGTTGGGTTCGATCACACAATCAAACCAGTGTCTGAAGAGGTTTGTACTGAAGATACAGATCCTCCATCTCACTCCCATGTCTGAAATAATGATGCATGAAAACAAAACGCTCTCTGAAATATTGTGTCTTGTATCTCAGGAGTTGCAGACACCCACAGACAAGCGCATCTTTGTTCTGGCAGCTGCGCTGCGTGCCGGCTACACAGTTGAACGGCTTTATGAGTTGACCAAGATAGACCACTGGTTTCTGCATAAAATGAAGAACATTGCAGACCACGAGAAGCTTCTGGAGATGTATAATCAGGATGAGAGCGCAATGCCACCTGAGGTCATGAGGAAAGCCAAGCAGCTGGGCTTCTCGGACAAACAGATTGCCCAAGCTGTGCAAAGGTACCTAGGAAAAGTGCTCATGCAATATCTCACAGATGTAAATGCTTTTCGTTTGCAAAATCAAACTGTTTCAAGACTTGTTTGTACCAGAAATTTGTACCTCTTTCCCCCCACTGCAGCACTGAGCTGGCTGTGAGGAAGATGAGGCAAGACTGGAAGATTCTTCCGGTGGTCAAACAGATTGACACAGTGGCTGCCGAGTGGCCCGCCCACACCAACTATCTGTACCTGACCTATAACGGCTCAGAAAGCGACGTGGTCTTCGAGCAGCCCCATGTCATGGTGATCGGCTCTGGGGTTTACCGCATCGGAAGCAGCGTGGAGTTTGATTGGTGTGCCGTTGGGTGTATTATGGAGCTGAGGAAGGTGAATCCCACCTCTATTAAGCATAAAATGTGCCTTTATGTGGCTTGAATTAAAGCGGGAAATATAATATCATAAATTTGTCAAATTTCAGTGTGTTTGTGAACTAATCTATTTCACAGATGGGATACAAAACAATTATGGTGAACTACAACCCAGAAACTGTCAGCACAGATTATGATATGTGCGACAGACTGTATTTTGATGAGATCTCCTTTGAGGTAAGTGATTTATGTGGATCTTGTTTATCAGCAGAAGTTGTACTGATAGCTGAAATATATACTTTAAATCTCCTTAGAATTAGGGATGCACAATATATTGTTTCCCTATCATTTAACTGCTGATATTAGAGATTTTACTTTGGAATCTTAATTTTCCTAACTCATTTAGATTCATTTTCAGTCATATTTTAAATTAATGCAATCTTTTGCAAATCTCAAATTGATAATCCTTCTGTTATACTGTACTTTATAATGTGTGTAAAGTAGCATTTGTGAATGATTAGTGCTGTTTTAGGATCATTAAGATTATGCTTTTAATCACAGGTGGTGATGGACATATATGAGATGGAGAACCCAGAGGGAGTTATTCTATCCATGGGTGGACAGCTGCCCAACAACATCGCCATGTCCCTCCATAGACAGCAGTGCAGGATCCTGGGCACCTCACCGGAGTTTATTGACTCTGCAGAGAACCGCTTCAAATTCTCCAGGATGCTGGACACAATAGGAATCAGCCAGCCCCGATGGAAAGAGCTCTCTGATATTGAGGTACATTATAAAAAGAATACATTCAACTTCAAGGAAGTTCTTTTGTAATTGCTTGTAACTTCAAATGTCCCCTTGACATTCCTTTTGTAGTCTGCTGTAGGTTTCTGCAAGACAGTGGGTTACCCCTGTTTGGTGAGGCCGTCATATGTTCTCAGCGGCGCTGCTATGAACGTTGCGTACTCTGATAGTGAACTGGAAATGTTCCTGACCAATGCTGTTGCCGTGTCAAAGGAACACCCTGTCGTTATCTCCAAATTCATCCAGGAAGCCAAGGTTAGTCAACACAAAGAGGGAGATGTTTTATAGACTTTTTGAGGCACTTTCAGTTCTCTGGAAAATTTGGGAGAGGCAGGAGTTAATTACTGGGTTATACAGTCATTTGGTGCAAAATGAAACATTGCCTGTTTGAACAGGTTTTTCACCACTGCCATCACCGGAGCTGTAAATCTTGTACAATAACTGTATTCCATGCCAAAAGTCTCTTTACTTTTCTAGTTGCTCAATTTGGGAATGGAAGTGAAAGATTGTACTTCTCATATGACTGTGTAATTAGGAATTCACGATATATCGATACCATACTGTTTTTAACAGTGGATATTAATTTTGAGGCTAATGTTGTAATGCCCAAATTCACTTTTTTGCTTTTAAAATTATTCAAATTCTATACTAGTTGGTCTAAAAAAAAGTACAACAGCCATTTATCGGTTATCAACCAAAAAATAAAAATAATTGGCCATAATTTTAATATCTATGCATCCTAAGAGTAGTGTTATTCTACTATTATTTACATACCACTGTAGTATTTATTCATAATTAAATTATCTTTTATTTTTATATCTTCAGTTTATTCTAGTTTTGGTTTCAGTCATTTTTTTTATGTATTTCTATTTAGCATTTATTTTTATTAATTGTAGTACTTGTTTTGTTAATTTTATTTTATTTCCACTTTTTCAATAAATTACTATTTGTGTTTAAATAACTAAAATTATATATTTTTGTACAGTAAATATTTAACAATAACACAGATCCTTAGTTGTAAGCTTTGAATTAGCTTGGCTTTCTGTAGTACTCTAGTGGTTTTGCTGTGTAAGCTGTTGTGTAGAAAGCTTTGTGCACTTAATTTTGTGATGATTTATAACCATCAGGAAATAGATGTGGATGCCGTGGCCTGTGATGGAGTGGTTATTGCCATAGCTGTGTCTGAGCATGTGGAGAACGCAGGGGTGCATTCTGGAGATGCCACACTGGTGACTCCCCCTCAGGACATCAACCAGAAAACCATGGAGCGCATTAAGATGATCGTTCACGCTATCGGCCTGGAGCTTCAGGTCACCGGCCCCTTCAACCTGCAGCTCATTGCCAAGGTAATTAATTGTAATTTATTTATTTTGAATAGCTAGGAAGAGTAAGTTTCAAAATCTTTGCTGCTGAATCTAAATGGCATGTTTGTCAACAGGATGATCAGCTGAAGGTGATAGAATGCAATGTGCGAGTTTCACGCTCCTTTCCTTTTGTATCCAAAACACTTGGTGTCGATCTTGTTGCCCTAGCAACAAGAGTCATTTTGGGAGAGGAAGTTGAGGCTGTTGGGCTCATGAAAGGGACTGGCATTGTGGGAGTTAAGGTAATGAGCTTCACAATGTCTGTTTTTGAAGGGAATACTTGGAACTGAACTATCCCAGACACCAAGAGTCAACAGTGTTTTCGAAGATCTACATAAGCTTAATCTGTGTGTGGCCCTCAGGTTCCTCAGTTCTCCTTCTCACGGCTGGCTGGAGCAGATGTGGTTTTAGGTGTTGAAATGACCAGCACTGGAGAAGTGGCCTGCTTTGGGGAGAACCGATATGAGGCCTATCTAAAAGCCATGCTCAGCACCGGCTTCAAAATCCCTAAAAAGAATATTCTCCTCTCTATTGGTAGTTACAAGGTAATGAGTTACTTGACCGCATATGTTGATTCACTTGAGTTTGGTTGCATATAAGTCCACTTTTTGTCTTTCCCTCTCTACCTTTCCTGTCGTTTCCTTCCGCGTCGTTCACTTGCATGTATGCACTTTCAGTGCCCACTTCTCGCGGAACGCTTTGAATTGGTTTTTAAATTGAACCTCTTGGAATCGGCTATGGAGCTGATTTATTTTTAGTTTGTTTTGTTTTCCTTACAAGTTTGTTTTTTTGCACCATTATATTGGCCTGTATGCTCGTGTTATTTTTTTTAATTCTTGCCAACAACCCAATCGTGTTGCAATGTGGTCCGTGGATCTGCCTGAAGTGTACATATTGAGTAGACTCGCTCACTTGATCAAAATTGAGGGGTCATGGGTCTAAATAATCTGTCCAAATAAACTTCCCCTTGCCTACTTGGAAGTTGAATGCACTTAAAAATGGTGGTTAAGGATTCACCCGAGGGGAAGGGCTTGGGGAAGTTTTGAGTTCATGTCTAAAACTGGAGTTAAACGAAGCCATGATACTCTAGAGTTATTCTCTCTAATAAATTTTCATAATCTACTTCACATTACTGAAAGCTGTGGTTTGTATTATTATTATGCTATGGCAAGCATCACTATTAAGGCAAATTTATACTTCTGCCTTGAACCTACACCATAGCTATGTCGTAGGCTGTGTAGTACGCGTAGCCTGACCTGCACCTGTAATGTAACAACTCTCTCTCATGTTGATCCAAACCTGTATTGTGTTATTATAATATAGAGTTTTTGTTCTGTTGAACACAGAAGATATTTTAAAGAGTGTCAGTTACCACCAGACAGTTGATATAGCCATTGATAATGGAAGTCAATGGTTATTTAAAATATGTTCTTTTGTGTTCAAAAGAAGAAACGCATTTAGGTTTGGAACAATTTAAGGGTTCGTAAGTTATAACCAAATTAAACTTTTTGGGGATACCATCCCTTTAATCAGTTGGGCTTCCAACAAATCACATAGCGATGCTCTAGCAACCTCCCAGATCACCTTGGCAACTGCATATTTAAAACCACTTGGAACATATGTATTATAGCTGTATTATAGTGGTGCACGTTTTGCATATGCACTCTCACTTTCTTTAGAGAATGTATTGTAATGGAAAAAATGTATTCATTTTAAATTCTTTCAGAATAAAAGTGAGCTTCTGCCCACAGTCCAGACTTTGGAGAGTTTGGGTTATAACTTGTATGCCAGTGTAGGCACCGCTGACTATTACACCGAACATGGAATTAAGGTACCGTGGAATAACACAACACACCATTACTTAAAATGTCTAGTGCTTAACTTTTTAAAGTGTTTGAGCTGGCAAAATGTTGCTACTAGCCTATTACATTTGTTTGTCTGTCTCTGATCAGGTGATGGCAGTGGACTGGCCATTTGAAGAGAGTGACTGCAATAATAAGGACAAACAGAGGAACATCATGGACTATTTAGAGGAGAACCATTTTGACTTGGTCATTAATCTGTCTATGAGGAACTCTGGTGGAAGACGCTTGTCGTCCTTTGTGACCAAAGGTTACCGCACTCGTCGAATGGCCATCGACTACTCTGTACCACTCATCACTGACATCAAATGCACCAAGCTGTTTGTTCAGGTGAGCAGTGACACTCATACTGCTGACGACCCCACAGAATTAAACGTTTTATTTGCTTTGAAGTCAACTACATGCTGTCGTATCCCTAATAATTGAAATATATGTGGGGTTGGCAGGCACTGGGGCAAATTGGTCGGGCTCCTCATGTAAAGACTCATGTAGACAGCATGACTTCACAGAAACTCATCCGTTTACCTGGTGAGTATGGCTGTGTTTTTTCAGATGTTATTGTTTTAATTTGTCAAAACGAATAAATTAAGATGGCTAATTGTGATGGTTGATGCCATTCTTACTTCTATGTTGAAAGGTTTGATCGATGTCCATGTGCATCTGCGGGAGCCTGGTGCCACCCATAAAGAGGACTTCTCTTCTGGCACAGCTGCCGCCCTGGCTGGAGGAGTCACCATGGTGTGCGCCATGCCCAACACTAACCCTGCGATCATTGACCCCAGCACCTTGACTGTTGCACAGAAGGTAACGTCAACAAATTACAGATTTGGTTGGTTATTAACATGAAAACAAATGGGGAAGTTGTTTATGGACTATTTTTCTGTCTTGAATACGTCAAGCTTGCCAAGGCTGGTTGCCGCTGTGATTATGCTCTTTTCGTGGGGGCGGCTTCTGACAACGCTACTCTACTTCCGTCCATTGCAAGCTCTACTGCTGGTCTGAAGATGTACTTGAATGACACATACTCCACTTTAAAAATGGACAATGTTTCTCTGTGGATGGAGGTAAGAAGACCTGAGGAGGCTGAGGAAACATGTTTGACAACAGTTTCATTTTAATTTAATATATTTTTATTTTCAATACATGTAGTTTTTATTTTAAAATTTAAATAATTTTGTTTTAAACTGTGAATTTTGTATTTTAAATAAAGTAAAAGCATACATTTAAGTTTAAATTGTATTTATTTTAAATACGCCTTTGCCTTTGAATATTTCATTTATTTTATTTTTGGTGATGCAATTTATGTCACATCTTGAGTATCATTTTTTTTGCATGCAGCACTTTGAAAAGTGGCCAAAGCACTTGCCCATTGTGGCACATGCTGAGAAGCAGACAGTGGCGGCAATCTTGATGGTAGCGCAGCTGTATCAGAGACCTGTTCATATTTGCCATGTTGCCAAGAAAGAAGAGGTAAGAATCCTTGTTATTTGTGGTGGTCTGACAACTGCATTCCATTTTTACCTTCATAGTCAAGTCTTCATCCGGTTTCTTTTACATGTTCCTGTGATTTTGTAGCCAACTAAAATCATACGTTGTTCGTCAGATTCTGATCATTCGAGCTGCTAAACAAAAGGGTCTCCTGGTGACGTGTGAAGTGGCACCTCACCATCTCTTCCTGTGTGAAGATAATGTGCCAGCCATTGGGAACGGAAGAGCACAGGTGCGGCCCATGTTGGGTACACGTGAAGACATGGAGGCGTTGTGGGAAAATATAGACATCATTGACTGTTTCGCAACAGACCACGGTAATAATAGGATCAGATTTCACTGCTGTGCCTCACATCTAAAGGCAAATATCAGTTTCAAATACACTAACCTGAGACCAAAATTGTTTTAAAAATCAGCTTGAACATTAAAGCTACATCTAGACCCTGTTCTTTCCCTAGTGTTCTATATCTTTTATAATTGATTAGACAGACGGACCTTCCTGTGGTTGATCAAAAAAAAACAAAACGCACTGACTTTCAAGCTATCCCCAGTCCTACAAGCTGGCACAGTCCTAGACAATAATCTGTTATAATAGGCTTTATTTTTGAGTTCAAACTACACCTTCAGATCCCTTTTCAAACTATCCTGACATTGAAACTAACTAGACTTAAAAATGTTAAACTGAGTACATTAGTATTTTTAAAGCGTAAAATACCTAATTATTTTCTACATATGGGCTAATTAAACCCTTTTGTTGTCAGGCATACTTGTATAATACCATTTAAAAGTTTTGGGTTTGTAAGATTTTTTTTTTTTTTTTTTTATGAAAAAAGTTATTGTTATGCTCCCCAATTTTACATTTATTTAAAAAACATAACAAAAAAACAGTAACTTCGTGAGTAATATTTACAATGACTTTTCTTATGAATTTTGAAAACAGTTGTGCTGCTTAATGTTTTTGTGAAAACAGTGATACATTTTTTTTCAGGATTTTTTGAGGAAAGGAAAGTTCAAAAGAACAGAATTTATTCAAAATATAAATATTTTTTAACTATTTAAAAGTCTTTTTGATCAATTTAATACAACGTTGCTGTTAACTTTTTTTATTTATTTATTTTTTCTGCTCCCTAACTTGAATGGTCGTGTACATCCATTTACGATGGCCACGTCATAAATTGTTCTTGGAAGCTTATATTAACTATGTATATATTTTTGCAGCCCCTCATTCAGTAGAGGAGAAGAACTCTGAGAAACCACCTCCAGGTTACCCGGGTCTGGAGACCATGCTTCCTCTGCTGCTCACGGCTGTCAGTGAGGGTCGCCTTACCATTGATGACATCATCAAGAGGCTCTACGAAAACCCCAGGAGAATATTCTCTCTTCCTGCTCAAGAAGACACTTACGTAGAGGTATTTCAGAGTTACAAAGCTCAGATAGTAAATTGCTGCCTGAAAACTCAATGTTTTTGATATTCAAAGTGATGCTTGAATTGTCCAGGTGGACTTGGAGCAAGAGTGGACTATTCCGAAGCACATGCAATTCACCAAGTCAAAGTGGACACCATTTGAGGGCATGAAAGTGAAGGGAAAGGTCATGAGGGTGGTGCTCAGAGGAGAATTGGCCTATATTGATGGACAGGTAAAGAGATAATGGTTGTATGTTTGAGGTCAGTAAGATATAGATGTGTTTAAACCTAATTTTGTAGTTGAATTAAATCTCTTATGTTTTTCGAGACTACGTATGTTTATTTGATTCATATTGTGAAATATTATTACAATTCAAAAGCACATGCTAATCAATTTCTAGGTTTAATCATTCCTTCCTCTTTCTCTTAAGGTGTTTGTACCTCCAGGTTATGGTCAGGATGTGAAGTCATGGTCAACAGCCCCGCCTGGAACAACCGATGTGACAAAGGATGCTCCCAAGGTAACGTTCAATAAAATGTTCCCTGAAAAACACCCTGAACATGCATTGTTCACTGTTCAGCTCTTGATTTTTATTGTGTACTGGCTAACAAATAACCATGCTTGTTCATCATTACAGCGTGTGATTGAGGCAATAACTCCTGAGCGCCCCCGTCAGGCAGCACCTGTTGATGTGGTCCGTAGCCGTGCCCCGAGCCCACGCCGCTTAGCTGGGGATGGACGCTTCATTCTCCCTCCTCGGATCCACCACGCATCTGATCCTGGTCTGCCACCAGGTACTATGGGTCTGCTGTGTATTCACTCTGAGATTGTGCGTGAGTTTGTGGGAGCTTGTTCAGCTGAACCATAAGCTAATCTAAAACAACATTTCAAGCAAGTCATGTTTTTGATATGCAGGTTTTAAAAGATCTACCATACATCGCCAAAGGGCATTGGGTAACGTCCATGTGATGTGTATAGCTTCATCTAATCAATATGTCTCATGATTCTGCAACTGTCTGAATTCATTCATCTGTTTTTTCCATCTTCCTTATTTTCATTAATTCAAGGTAATTCGATGCATGCAAAATACAGTAAAAGCCAGATTTTTTTTAAAGTTATTAATTTGGTGATTTTTACATTTAACACATTGCATATTGTACTGGGATAAGGCAGATATTTAAAAATGTGTTAGAAATGAAATTTTAGTGACCAACATGACCATGGTTTTGTTAATGTGCTGGAAAGGTTCAAAACTTACTGATGTTGAAGTCTTATATCGAAAAACAAATAAAATTAGCATCACTATGCACTTTGTTTGCATGCATGTATTTATAATAATAACAACGACAAAGGCCGGGTTTCAAATTAACTAATAATATTAACAAGTTATCTAAAAAGCAATTTCAGTTTTCCAGCTTTAAAAAAAAACTTTTTTTGGGAAAACTAAAAATAAACATTTTACCTAGTATATTGGCAATTTTATATGAAAAATGTAGTTATTATTGTACAGTTACTAATCGATTTCTTCATACTTTGTGCCTTAATGAAGAGCTGAAGAGGTGGTGTCATTTATAGCGTGATGATTAAATGAAAGTGATGTTTAGAGCTTTGTCACCCTTACCTTCTGTTTTCTCTCCCAATCTTTATTTGTTCTATTTGGCATATTTTAGCTTTTACAAAAGCTTAATCAAAACAAGATGTGATGGTCCGTTTATCTGTTGCATGCGGTTCCTTGTGATTCAGGTTGATCTCAATGAGCTCTTCTGCAGTGTCTTGTTTATTGGTGTAAAGTGAGATTGACTGCTACACACGGCAGTGAAATATTGTATGCTGATTGTGACGTTCTTTGTCTTCCATTACCAGAATTGGCTCCTTCAGCAGAGCCATACGCACACCCTCCTCCCCTGGCCAGGATCCTGTCACCTCAAGCTGGGCAGCAGCAGATCCTGCCCCACCCCCAGACCTCCCCGCTGCTGCACCCGTTGGTGGGCCAGCACATCCTGTCCGTGCGCCAGTTCAGCAAGGAACAGGTGACATCATGTTGTTGAGTTCTGAAATATTGCTTTTGTGCATGTAACAATTGTATTTACAGTGCCTCATCAATCTTTCCTATCTGTCTTGGGCTTTCAGATGTCCCACTTGTTCAATGTGGCACATACTCTGCGTCTCATGGTGCAGAAAGAGCGACCCTTGGATATTTTGAAGGTACACGTGACTATTAATAAAAAAAAAATTGCCACTTCTTTTTATTTTAAAATATCAAGTGATGTATGTTAAAACAAAAATAATGTCGTAAATTTGTGAGTCTGAATCAGGTTCTTTTCTATGAATGTCAAAGATTCAAATCAGCTCATGATTTGTTAATTTTTGTTCGCTTGTTCAGGAGAAGTGTGTTCACAGGGTTGTAAATGTAACAAAAATTGTTTGTTTGTTTATATTTATTTTAAGCATTTAGTAATTTATTTGTAATAAACACTTTAAGTAGGCTATTTAAAAAGTGTTGGGACTATTTGTATGTTTTTAAAATGTATGCGTGATGTTACAAAAGATTTCTATTTCAGATAGATGGTATTTTGAAATCAGCATATTAGAATGATTTCTGAAGGATCATGTGACTAAAGACTGGAGTAATAGATGCTAAATTTCAATGTCAATTAGTTTTGCCATCACATGAATGGATTAAAATAGAAAACATTACTGTTTTTAATGGAATTCTGATCAAATAAATGCAGTCTTTGTGAGCATTAAAAAGAGAACATTTCAAAAACGTTAAATCTTATCAACCTACTTTTTTTGTGTGTGTGTTTGAAGTAGGATCAGTTATTTGCTTCAAGGTGGGTGGTGGGTCTCATACTAAAATGATTGTTAATAGAATCATTAAGGAACAAAGTAGAATGAGCAGATTGGACCTTGATTCAACCGGTCCTGTAGACCACATTTATCTTTATCTTTTAATTTTTGATAGTGTAATTCGGTCCAATAGCAGAGTAGATGTCACTGGAGGATTTGTAGTTTATTACAGCCCATCTTGAACATTACATAAACCTCCCCCAGCAGGAGTATTTAACTGCTCAAGTCAGCAGAAGTCTGGAGTCAGGATTGTGTTCAATCTGGCAGTGACGTGTCGCAGTTTGAAGTAGAGCTCTTCCTTTAGAAATGGGCATCTGTGGCCTTTGGAAACACAACCTTTTGCAGAAGGAGATGAAATTAACATAGATGAAATAAGTTCTTGTAAACTCTTCATTTAATTCTGTTCTTCTCCTCTTCTCCCAGGGTAAAGTGATGGCCTCCATGTTCTACGAGGTGAGCACTCGCACCAGTAGTTCGTTCGCAGCAGCCATGCAGCGTCTGGGAGGTTCAGTGGTGCATTTCAGCGAGTCCACATCCTCCACACAGAAGGGCGAGTCTCTGGCCGACTCCGTTCACTCCATGAGCTGCTATGCTGATGTCATTGTTCTGCGCCACCCCATACCTGGAGCTGTAGAAGTGAGCCACACATTAATGATTTAAAGGAGTAGTTCACTTTTAAAAAACCTTTTGCTGATAATTTACTCACCTCCATGTCATCCAAGATGTCCATGTCATTCTTTCTTCAGTCGAAAAGAAATTAAGGTTTTTGATGAACAATCCAGCATTTTTCTCCATTTAATGCACTACAGTGGGAACCAAACGGTTCAAGGTGCAAAAGACACTTTCAGTGCAAGCTGCAAACTGTTCAAAGGGCTTTAAACGATTCCAGACGATGAATAAGGGTCTTATCAAGCGAAACGATCGCTTATTTAAAAAAAAAAAAAAAGTTAAGTTTTACAAGCTCGAATGCTCGCCTTGCTCTGTTCAGTGATGTGCGTTCGTGACTCTCCTGTTTGAACTTGTTCATCAAAATGAATGAATCTTTTTTCGTGTCATTTGGTTCATTAAACGAACGAATTGACTCGGAAAAAGATTCGTTCATTTTTACACTAATTTATACAATAATTATATACCGTTGAAAAGTTTCAATGTTTTTGAAAGTCTCTTATGCTCACCAAGGCGTTTGGTGAACGTAAGAGACATTTATCCGATATTTTTAAAACGGTAATATTGTGAAACATTAATAAAATTTTAAGTAACTTTGATTTGAGAAGTCATTTCGTATACTCTATTTTGGAAACAATTAATGCTGCTTAAGATTTTTTTTCCAGGATTCTTTGCTTCAAAAAAACCAGCATGGAAATTGCAATGGAAATTACTTTTGAGGAATTTAACGCCTCTTCTATGAGTAGAAGTATAGATTTGTAAAAAAAAAAAAATTTTGATAAACTTTTGAAAGTTTTAAGACATGACATCTAAATAGACAATTTTCTTTATAAATATTTTCTTGGTTGTTTGTGCAGAATTCCTCAGTGCATGTTTTTCTAAAAGTATTATTATTAAATTATATCATGAAAATTAAAATATTTGTGTATTTGTTAAAAAATGAATTAATTTGTGCTTCTGGTTCGTAGAGTGCATCAAGGCATTGTCGGCGGCCAGTGATCAACGCTGGTGATGGAGTCGGAGAACATCCCACTCAAGCCCTTCTGGATATCTTTACGATCCGAGAGGAGCTGGGAACAGTCAATGGCATGACTGTGAGTTAACATGGGAAAAATATTCTGTCTTTAACTTATTAGCTTGCAATTTCCACTTGGAGATGAAGTGTGTCATTTCTGTTGCACTAGCATCATCAAACTGATAATCCCTTCTCAAAGTTTAGCCAATGTTGCTGTGTTCTGGACAAGATGCTCAGTTTTTATAATGACTTTCTTTTTTTTTTCTTAAATCTCAGATTACCATGGTTGGTGATCTGAAACATGGCCGCACTGTGCATTCTCTGGCTAGACTTCTCACTCAATACAGGATCAATTTGCGCTACGTGGCCCCCAAAAACCTCACCATGCCCGCCGAGATCATTGACTTTGTGGCCTCTAAAGGCATTAAACAGGTGCGTCCCAATCAAAAATATGAATTCAGGAGTGGACCGTTACTTGGGGGCTTAATATTTGCATGGCCGCATTTCCCTTAAATGTGTCTGTCACAGGAGGAGTTTAACAGCATTGAAGAGGCTCTGCCAGAGACTGACGTCCTGTACATGACGAGAATACAGAAAGAGCGATTCGCCTCTGAAGAAGAGTACAAAGTGGTGGGAGAATTTTCTGAGGAGAATGTTGCATCGTTTATTTCAAAAACATCATGAAGTTTTTATAAAAAGATTTACTTTTTCTGACAGTGTTTCGGGCAGTTCATTCTAACCCCACATATCATGACGGGAGCCAAAAGGAAGATGGTGGTCATGCATCCTCTTCCCAGAGTCAATGAGATCAGGTTTGCTATTCTCAGTTCAAAGCATCTGGTTAAAATCTAATTTTCAGGAGGAGTGTCAAAGCAAGAATACAAAGTTTTGTTTGTAGTCTCTTGTAATCCCATATTTTGTTTTCAGTGCGGAGGTGGACACGGATCCTCGAGCTGCTTATTTTCGGCAGGTGGAGAACGGGATGTATATTCGGATGGCACTTCTGGCTACTGTGCTGGGTCGATGAAAGGACCATCATGGTTTAGGCTTGGACATTTGGATGAAGGGAAACATTTTGTTGGCAACGTACGGATTCTATGGCTATTGTTTATTCTGTGTACCCCCTGTACCCTCCATTAGGTATAATTTTTTAGGAGAAGTACCCAGATGTGTTGTTCCTTTCAGTATTGACACTAAAATTGAATTTTCTTATACTGACTATTTGAAATAAATTAGTGCAACCACAGTGGAGTGTGTGTGGTTAAGCTAGTTCCATCCTGAATATCTGAGATCATTGCATTAATGTAGCACTCTAGAACAGCAGGCTGATCAGTTTCATTTCAGTATTAGAAAAATCTTGCAAACATAGAAACAATTTAACTACTACATCTTACTGTCAACATTGTTCATTCTGTACTTTTTGTTGTGCATTTACAACAGTACAGACATCATGCTCATTTTAACATTCCATTTGATGAACAGACATTTGTTATTCAATCCACTTGGTGCAAATAGTTAAATATACAGTATTGTAGGAAGATTATTTTTCATTAAGGTGCAAAACTTTTGTAATTTGTATTTTTAGAAAATAAAAAAAAGATTGCAATATCGGATCTTTCTTTGTTCTTTATTGTCATTCCACTGCAACACCATACATTCAGCCTGCCCTTCCCTATAAGCACACAATATATAAAATAAAGTACAAATAAAAGGAGACAATATCACCATAAAGCACCTGAACATTTGCTAGACTGAACTTGTATTGGGTTTTTTCTACACTGACAACTTCACCAAAGCATTTATAATCAAAATTGTCAAAATCAAGATAAAATTCCAAGTATGCATCAAAAATGACATCTGTTGAATTTCTATAAATTTACATCTTAAATAAAATGTACATTGAAATAGACAATCTCACCCCAAAAAATCGAACATTTACATGGTGCTTTCATTACTGGTTTTTAAATGGACTACACAATCATGATTTGATTATTGTTATTTAAAATGTGTGTAAATAAACCAACCCCCGCTAAACGAAACTTATTAAAATAATGGGAACTCGCGACCAACAAATTTACATCGTAGCTAAACAACGCTTCTTCGGACTTTTATTTTGAAGACTAAAATAAACTACATAAACCCTTGTTTTGTCACATGATTTTGAGTCTTAAATTCAACTTTGCCTTATGTGTGGTGTGTTTAACCGTTAGACGGGTTCTGGTTTAACCTGAGAAGTATTTTTGCTTTGACTGATAAAAAAGCTATATTAATCCGCTTCACCTGATACTATCAAAGTCAAAGCATCGATTACGTCCAACGGCATTCTACGGTTTTAATCCATAGAACGAGAGTCGACTCCACTAAAGAATCGAATCACAGATCGTGCCCTCGTGCGCGATTCCCATTTCAAGGGATCCAAACATGCTGGAGACTCGGTTCAAAGAGTCGACACCAGTATCAAGCGCGTCCTCCTCAGAGCGCTCTACGCTTTCAAGGCAGGGAGGACATGCATGCGGCGATAGCAATGATGAGCTGTACATAGGATATCTAAAGAACCATTCGGCTGAGTCCTCTATGATTCAGCCACAATTGACTAACATATTACCACCCTGTTCAAGGTGAGTTTCAATCGACTGTGCTGAAATGTGCATCTTAAAATCCACACACATTTGCTATCGTTGCTAAACCTGCTAATGCTAACTGCCTAGTCAGCCGTTTGCTTCATCGATAAAAGTAATTGCAAATTCACAATGGCCCTATAAACCAGTCAGCATTGTGTATGAATTTCATACTAGTTGTGTTATGAATGTACATCTCCTAGAAGACTTATATTCAAAGTGGTATTGTTGACATTAGGTATGAAATAGACGGTCGAATATCGTGCTTTCCCAGATCCAATAATCCTGAATAAAGATGAATGAACTCCATGTGTAACGTTACCTGTGTTAACTGATCTTATTGTTTCTAGTAAGTTAGCCGTTGCCCAGGTCAACCCAAACGGGTCATGGTTAAAGTGAAGAGTGAAGGAAAAGGCAGGGTCTGAAGGGGATAGTAATCTGTACTGGTCTGGATTAAGACTGGATTATAGTTTTACAAGGACACTTGCCCGTTACAAAAGCCAGTAAGTAATGTAAATAAATATGATTACTATCATAATAACTCGGATGCATATCCAACGACAGGACAAAAATAAACCTTATCAATGAACCCGTGACGTCACAAGACTCATCCCAGATGTGTTTAAATGCTGTCACTGGAGAGGTAACACCACGTGTTTTTGTTCAGACCTATTGTGAAGTTTAGCACATTATTATATCACATGTGTTTTTAATTAATAGTTTTTTCTGCTCCATTTTATACAGATGACATATATGTCGTTATCTATTGTTCAATCTACCCAATACGGGTTGGCTGTACAAGCCACATGTTTACCTGGTCTTTGAGAGATGGAGGTAATGATTTATTTCTAAACAGTGGGTTTGAGTTTGACCATTTAGATTGAACATTGATCTCATACCCAAAAGTGTGCAAAATTAACTTAATACATTTTTATTATGTGAATTGAGATTGACTACATCACCCACTGGTCCTTTCAAAGACATTAAGTCCTCTGTTATGATTAATGTATTGGTCATAAAGTCTAAAAAACAGCAAAGAAAACAGCAAAGTACAGTGCTTTTAGATAGCTTTTCTGCTTCTGGGCCACCAAAGCTGCATTTATTTGATCAAAATACAGCAATATTGTTAAATATTTGAATTTAAAAATAACTGTTAATTACAATATAAATAATACTATTTTGATTTATGGTAAAAATAATTTATTCCTATGATAACAGCTGAATTTTCATCATCTTTCAGAAATCACTTTAATATGCTGATTTCCTGCTCCTGCATTTTTTCTTATTAATATCAATCAATGTTAAATTGTGCTGCTGAATATTTTTGTGGAACATGTTATACTTTTTTCAGGACTCTTTGTTGGTAATTTTGATCAATTCGATGCATTTTTGCTGAATATAGGTTGGTATTTATTATTATTATTATTATTATTAGCCGTCTTGACTTTTAAAGGGATTGTTGATCATGTTTCTAACGATTTTGAACTGGCCTGGAAGCATTGGTGTATGTTGCATTAGTTTTGAATTGAAATGGCATATAAAGTTGTGTCAGCTTCATCATGCCGGACTGGTTCATTTTATAGCATTGAGCCAGTTGTCATCATCTGGAAGAAAGTGACCTGTGTGATTAATGATTTAGTGTGTGTTCTCATCAGACATTGGCACAGCCTCTAGATTCATCCAAAATACACCGACTGTAGAGTTAAGCCTGAGATAAGCTTACAGCTTGATGAACAGAGGCTCATCTGAAGCTCGCACAGCTGCAGTCTGATACGTGTGAATGGGGTGATCGGTTAGCTTTCTAGTGTATGCAATCCCAACCTTCATTGAAGATGTGAAGCTTATGATTGTTTTCCCAGGCTGTTATCATATCTCTGGTTGTGTGATCATCTCTTAACTGCCTCTAAACTTTTCTTGAATGAATGAATAGAAATTATTTCAAGCTTAAAAGTCAGTGTGGGTTTGCAACTTGGAAAGACAGGGGTAGAGTGCAGCAGTAGAGTTTTGGATGTAAAATTCTATTCATTTCTCTCCCAAAACAATTTAAGAACGTAAACTTTCAAGCTTCTGTAAAAGGTACAAATCACTTCAGAGTTTAATTGCCAGATTTTTGTTGAAGAACAGTACTACTACCCATAATTCCAATCAGCGAAATAACTGTTACCATGGAAACATACTGTTGTAAAGACGTGAGCAGCAACCGCCCTCAATCATGGAGAATTGTGGATGAAGTATTCAAGTGTCTATTGTTTATTTTGCATTTGCAATAATAAATACACAAAATAATTTAAGTTTTGGTCAGTAAGTTTTTAAACGTGTTTTAAGTCTCTTATGATCACTGCAATGACTGCATTTATTTGATCAAATGTACAGTAAAAACAGCAATATTCTGTAAATAATATTACAACTTTTATTTGCCAAATATATAAAAAAATGGAAGAATTATTTAAAATTTAATAATATTTTGGCAAATTTCAGGATTATTTGATGAATAAAAAGTTAAAAATAGTTTTTGTGACGCTTTGAGAGCTGTTGAGTGGAATTGTAAACACCTCTGATTGGACATTATGTTCAAGCACTTATCGGATACGTCTGAAATACAATTCTTTTGTGATATTGGCAAAAACACACATTTAAACATTTATAGTTAACACACATTTAAACATTTATAGTTTAAACTTGAGAAGCTTTAGTTTCACAATGGTGGTGATGTGGTTTAGTTGCTGGTATTTCTCAGAAAGATCCATGTTCAGTGTTTAAACCACTTAAAACAGCTTTCATGATCAGGAAAGGTGTCATGTGGATACAAGTGTCTATTAGCCTTTGTCAACATGGGGTTTGTGAGATCAGCAGAACATAATCTTCTTTAGCAAAGGCGTTATGAGAATCGGGAAGCCGTTGTTCTGCCCACCATTGCATGCTGGTACATATCCTATGATTATGAGTGCACACATCTTATTGCCTAATGGTTTCTTAGTAGTGTTAAAGTCATTTCCTGATGGATTACTCATAACACCCAAAACCTGCACCTGTTATTTCAACATTAACAGAGTTCACCTTCGCCACACCTTGTACTTGCACTGTGTGCTATTAAAATAGAGCCGAGTGCTTTCTGCTTGCTTTGGCTGTGTACATTGTTCCATGTGTCAATAATGGGCTGCTGCAGAAGAATTTGAAGAGCAGCTCCCTTTGGGTGATATTAATTTTTTTAATGCATAATTTTGTCTGTTTTTTTTTTTTTTTTGCTGTTGTTTAGCTTTGAATCATGGCAGATGTCAAGCCGCCCTCTGACAGGCCTCAGAGGAAGATGTCCACTACAGGGGACAGTTTATACAAGGTCCTGGGACTGGAGAAAGGGGCCACGGCAGAGGACATTAAAAGAGCCTACAGGTACCGTTTTACTCCACTACATTTGATAAAAACATATCATTACTATTTTTTTTAATTTATTTATTTTACTGAAGAAATTGCCATTTGCTCTGAGACGTGATTCGTGAATGAGCTGATTCTTTTCAATGAATCTGCTAAATCGGTTTGCAAATCACACTGAATGATTCTTTTGCGAATTGGACTATTCTCGAGTGAACAACTCACTGATTCAATGATCCGTTCCGAGCGAGTCTCTAGTTAACTGAATATAAGTCTGACTCAAAATGAGCAGAGAACCGGGACATCCTCAGAACTTTAGTGTGCGTACAACTGATGGAGCACAAATACACAAAATATATTACCTAATTTTGTCTTGTTGTCTTATTTTAGGAAGATCAATATTATTTTTTTCAATATATTTTACACTACTCATTTTACAGTGCTTAAAAGTGATTTTTGAAGTAATGATTATTCATTTTATTTTTATTAACTTAAGTTTCAATTCAATTTAGCTAAAAAATATTATATTAATACATTATTTTAACAATTTAATTTTTATGTAAATCATCGTATTATTTTAAACATTATTGCTAATACTCCTAAATCAGAATATAAGGCTTATTTTCTTTTTTTTACTTATCAGTAAGCATTTGACTTTATTCTGACACAAACTACTCCATTTTTTTATTTTTGATTATTATTAATTATCGTAATTATTATTGAAATAAACTCTCATTTTTATGTACTTTGCATTCCCTATGATAGAAGCCATATCAAAATATCTGCTAATATCTGTTTAAAAAGTTTCAATCATTTCAATTGAGTTGTGTGCACTGCAGTGCAAACAGTGTTTTACAAAAGATTCATGACACACTCAAAATTCTTTGTTTTTAAAGAAAACTAGCTCTGAAATACCATCCAGACAAGAATCCAGAAAATCCTGAAGCTGCAGACAAGTTCAAAGAAATCAACAATGCCAACTCAATCCTCACAGATGAGACCAAACGCAAAATCTACGATGAGTATGGTTCAATGGGGCTCTACGTGTCCGAGCAGTTTGGAGAAGAGAGTGTCAAATACTACTTCCTCATGTCAAAGTGGTGGTTCAAGGTGAGAGCTCGATTCCCTATAAACAGTTTTATTCACAGGTCATTACTGACCGTCTTTACAGGAACTCTACACTGACGCTTTTTGGTGACATTCACTCACTAAGAGATGCAGTTTTGATGAAATGAGTTTGCTTAGCATGAAAAAAAAACTTAAAAAAAAAAAATCTCTTTTCTAAGATTAATCCACTACCATAATCTGAGCAGAACAGATGTTATTTAGCAAGCTTTGTTCTATTTGAGAACGATATGTTCTGAATTTACTTTACAGATGATGGTGGCTTTTGATCCACATGTAATAATTTTCTCAAATAAGCTTGATACAGAAGTCTGATCAAAATGCATCTGTTTGTTGTTTCTTTTTGATCTACAAAGCTATAAATAATTGCTGATGTGCTTTGTTTTGTTTTTTTGCCAATCATTTCCCTTGTGTTTCAGCTTAGGAGCAATCGGAAGCTCCTCGAACTTTCTAGCATGATAGTGTCTGACTAACAATGTCAGTATAGCGACTGAGTAGTAGCTGGTGGTAGCATCTTGCTAACGTCCCGGGCGCCGAAGCTTCCAACATGTGCCTTTCTGAGATCTATGATCTGAGGTTTGTCTTTTCCGCAGGCTACGGTCATGTGCTGTGCCGTTTTCTCCTGTTGCTGCTGCTGTTGCTGCTGCTGTTTCTGCTGTGGAAAGTGCAAACCACCAGAGGAGGATGACAACTACCAATACGTGGACCCAGAAGACCTGGAGGCCCAGATCAAAGCAGAGCAGGATGGAGGAGGTGAGCCTTGAGTTTGTTCGGAAAGGGACTCTAGTAACTGATGTATCGCTTATCTGGCATTTTGTTGATGTCGGGAATTGTTCAAAAGGCTTATGAACTCCTGAATTAGCTGTTTGAATCACTCTGCTGATGAATCTTTCACTGAATTAACTCACTTAATCCGTCAGAATGGCCAAAGGATAAACATCATTATTATTGAACTGCAAGTTATTACTTTCAGCAATTTGTGCTTTTTGAATTTCTATATGTGTAATATATAGAAATATATGTTCACAAGTTTGGGGTTGGTATAATTTTTTTTTTTTTTTTTTAAATAAACCTCACATGCTGACCCAAAGCTGGAATGATTTGATCAAAAATACAGTCAAAACAGTTGCATTGTGAGATATTATGATTTTTATTTGAATGTTAAAATGTTTTTACAGCATCATTACTCTAGTCTTCAGTGTCACATGATCCTCCAGAAATATTATATATATATATATATATATATATATATATATATATTATTATTTTTTTTAAATTTTATTTTATTTTTTTGCTGCTTAATATATATATATATATATATATATATATATATATATATATATATATATATATATATATATATATATTATTATTTTTTTTTTGCATTTATTTGAAATATAAATCTTCTGTAACATTACAAATGTTTTTATGGTGACTTTTGATAAATATAAATCCATCCTTGCTTTTTTTTTTTTCATGTATAAACTTGTAGGCAGATGTTTTTGAAATTAATAACTTGCAGATATATACACTGAATTCATTTATTAATATATAGCACTGCTGACTATATAATGTCTCTATTTTACAAGGGAAGACTAGATAGTCTTTGCTAAAGTCTCATCTGCAGTTAAGGTGGCTGATCGTCCCTGCTGTCTCGGTAGAGACACGTGATGTTGCTCAGGTGGCATGTACAGCAGGAACAAATTTACCAGATCAAGCAAAAAGAATAAACATGCAGCTATTTATAACTCTGGTTTTGCTTATAGATGTCAGTGCTTTTGTTGGGTTTTCCTCTGAGGGTTGTTTATTATTAATGCTCATACTTAGAGGGATTTCAACATCAAAACAAATTGAAAAAAAATAAAGTTGGATATTGTCGAGTATAATCAGTTCTGATGGATCCTTCTGTCTAGTCCTTTAAATATGGGATAAATAGTATTACCGCTGACAGGATGGAAGATGGATTGCCTCAGATTCATATAAAATCACCCATCATCTTCAAATGTTGCACTACATTTTATTAATAGTCCAGTTTTTAATTCCCGTCTAATCTTGTGTTTGAAATGACCTTAAGGTGTCTGCAGTTTATCTTCTTGTTGAATTTAATGAAGAGTAAAATGAGACTGGACTCATTGTACTTGTCTTGGCTGTGATCGTTCAAGATGGGGATGTATCAGTCAACTAGGACGTTGGGTACTGAGTGCCTCTTGTCTTCCTGATGCTAATATGGCTTTTATATTTTTTATGGAGTGCAAGCACAAGGTGTTTGGTCAATTTTGTTGTGTCTAAATTTAGCACTAGCAAGTATGACAGTCAAGTTAAGTAGACAAGAAATACTGACATGTTGCAGTCCTGTAATATTGATGAATTTTTTTGAGTATTGTATTTTTGTGTTAGATACCAACTTTAGTATTTTAAGTGCCGTTTTTTATTTTTATGAGTATTACAAAATGTAGACTATTTACATTTTTATACAAAGTATATCATACAGATATTGCCCTTAATGTAAAGTTAGTAGGGCTGTGCAAAAGTTAATTGCGATTAATCGCATCCAAAATAAAAGTCTGTGTTTACATAATATATTTGTGTGTGCTGTATATAATTATTTTGTATATATAAATACACACACATGTATATATTTAAGAAAATATGTTATTCATATATAAAATATTTATATTTATATAATATAGATTATGTATTTATAAATATATACAGAATTTAAGCACAAATAATTCTTAAATATATACATGCATGCATAGGTATTTATATATACAAAATAATTATATACAGCACACACAAATATATTATGTAAACACAGACTTTTATTTTGGATGCGATTAATCGCAATTAACTTTTGCACAGCCCTAAAAGTTAGTGCAAACTAAGTGGATTGAATTGTTAACATGTTTAAAGCTTGCATTTAAAAGTATAAACCATCCTTTTTTTCAGCTGTGAGAGAGTACATTACAATGAAATCAGTTTCATGTGAGCTATAATGTCAGATATAATGGTTTTACTCTTTTACTCGACAGGTGAAACAATAATTATTGTCCAGCCTATACCTAGTCCTGTTCCAGAAACCTGCAGTGAAACTTTACCGGATTCAAAATGACTTGTAAGACTAAATATTTATCGCCAGCATGAGTCACTCCATTGTAATTGTCCACCTACAAAACCCTGTGTTTGTCCATGATTCACACCATTGTCTTTCACTAACATTTGGATTGCAGCATTTGATATTTTCATTTGCTGTTACAAAGGCTTCGAGTTAGTCATTGGATCTGGTTTTCAGACTTTATTAAACATTGTAAGGCCCAATTTCTTGACGACCTCACTGAGGCTAATTAATCGGTGCTAGTACTTTCACAGCACATTCGGTAGATTCAATGTTGGAACTTTATGCAATGAACTGAAACTCAAAGCCATTGACTTGCATTATCTGGAGATCTTGAGTTGTGTTTGCTTTACTAGGCACATGCATGAACCTAATGCTTTGCATGTGCGTGCTGTGGATGTCCTTGTTTTGCATGTTGTCAGGCCGAGCCTTTTTCTCCTGTAGGTATTGGAGTTTGATGAACAGGAGGTGGAAGGACACCATCTGACCATTTAGTTTATGATAGTGCCTGCCAGACCACACTGCTGAGAAATTAATAACTTTATAATATTTCATATATTCATTCATCATTAATATGAACAAAAATATTAAAGCTACACTGTGTGATTTTTACCCCCATCTAGAGGTGAAAAGGTTTATGACCATCCAGTGAATATTAGTTTCTGTTCCTCTCAATTCCGATTTCGTTTTAACTCCTACGGTGGCCAATGTAGTCCAAGATTAACACGGCTTCCAGTTCGACCTTGTCCATGAGTGTTAACTGAATTAACGCGTATGTCACTCTTTGGCTAATGTACTTTCAAGATGGAGGGGCAACATGGCGACCGACATTAGAACCCCTTACCCGTATGTATTTTCAATGGCATATTATACACTCATGAGCATACTTTATTACTTGAACGAAGTAAATATACATTAATGAGCACATATGTTTTTGAAAGAACTAAGTGTTTTTAGCTAAGAATAAACTAAAATAGTTACACAGTGTAGCTTTAATGTCAAGTTATTATATTATAAATATATTATATTATAAATATTGTAAATATATATATTTTAAAGAAGCTAAAAAAATATGCATTTGATTGACCAAAGGGACAGTAAAGACTTATATTGTTGCAAAATATTTCTACATTAAATAAAAGCTGTTTTTACACTTCTTTTCAAGGAATCCTGAAATAATATGCACAAAAAATGGTTTAAGTAGCACAACCATTTTCAACAATAATAAGAATTCTCACGCAGCAAATTTGAATGATTTCTGAAGGATCGTGTGACACTGAAGACTGGAGTAATGATGCGGTTAAAGTAAATTACATTTTAAAATGTATTAAAATAGAAAAGTGTTTAAAAATGTAATACTGTTTCATAATATTACTGTTTTTACTATATATTTTTTATCAAATATATGCAGCCTTTGTGAGCATAAGAGACTTAATTCAAAAGCTTAAAAAAATCTTAATGGCTCCAAACGTTTGAACAGTAGTGTATACTATATATAAGAAGATTAAAGATTATATTTAATAAGATTAAAGTTAAATTCATCAATCTGGTGCTCATTGAGAGTTCAAAATTAAGATCTCCAACCCAAGTTCAGTGTGCAAATTGAACAATGAAAACAGTCGGTGAATTGACCAACAATAACTCGCAATACATGCAGAGATGAAGTTCACTGCATGCGTTCACTGTGAACGAGCCGTAAACACCGGGTCACAAGCTGATTGTGTATGAAAAGTGTGCTCTTCGCTTTGAAACACGCAGCTCAAACACATGTACGTATTTAAATAAATCGTTGTCTTTTGCATTTTCGGGGCACAAAGCCATATCGCACTTTCGATATTAGTTTGTATACTTTGCCAAAGCAATGGTGCAAGGACCTTTTATGTTATTCTATATATGTTATGAAACTAACGGCACACTGGGAAACACTGGTTAGACATCACATTCACTACATGTTCTGTTACACAAATGTAATTAATGATGAGGAATTCAAAAATGATTATTATTATCCTGCATTACAACCACTTTGTTAAAGGATCTTAGGATATGCCAGTGAGTGCGAGGATGAGTCAGCAGGAAATGGGATTTTCTGTTGGGAAGGTTGCGTCAGCATGAAGCAAAGCTGTCAAAGCAGGTGCATGTCACCGATAGAAACACAATCAACACGAGCCGTTCGCACTGAGGCACCGCTGGCCTGTCATCGCAGCCATCTGTTCACCAATGTCATCTTCATCTCACCTCGCATCTCCATCTATAGCCCATTTTACCACCCCACTACTGTTTCGTGTCACACTTCTCTTTCTTTAGCTCTCTGTTCCAGTGTTTTGTTTTTCATTTTCAATGTTTTGCTAGGAGTGATTAATTGTAATTAAGAAATGTTCGATTTTTATTCTTTGCCGCACATGGATGCTGTCCGTTAGTGGGGCGGTGATTTGGAAGAGCTGCATCAGGGAAGGGAGGTAGGTTTCTTGGAGCGGAGCTGTGACCACAATTGGACATATTCCCAAGAAACAACATCTGTTGTGCTTCACTATTGAGAAAAGTGTAGGCCTAGTGTGCTAGCGAAACCCACATATCATTCATACCATTAAACCTATTGATAACGCGCCTCAGTAAAACTGTATGTTCTGCCGTCTAATCCTCAAAAGTGGTGGCTTCATGCAAAACTGAAACAATTAGTGCGTTTATCTGCATCATTTTAATAGTACGGATATGTCAGCTGATATTTGGACATTTTAAGATTATCACCACCTGTTGATATTTCACCCAACTTGGAAGATGAAAAGTCGTGGTGGTTCTCTCTCGTCTCTTCTCTTTTGGTAGTATTAAAGCCACACTGTGTGATTTTTACCCCCATCTAGGGGTGAAAAGGTATATGACCATCCAGTGAATATTAGTTTCTGATTTCGTTTTAACTCCTACGGTGGCCAATGTAGTGCAAGATTAACATGGCTTCCAGTTCGACCTCGTCCATGAGTGTTAACTCAAACGTTAACTCGAAAGGCGAAGCTTGAATTAACGGGTGTGTCCCTCTTTGGCTAATGTACTTTCAAGATGAAGGGGCAACATGGCGACCGACATTAGAACCCCTTACCCGTATGTATTTTCAATGGCATATTATACACTCATGAGCATACTTTATTACTTGAAGTAAATATACATAAATGAGCATATATATTTTTAGCTAAGAATAAACTAAAAGAGTTACACAGTGTAGCTTTAAAACGGCATGAGACCAACAATCAATGGATAATGGATCCTGCAAATTTGATCTTTTTATCATACATCAATATACATTGTACATCTCGGCATTGTCCAAAACCCATACGTGTTGGCCATTGCTTTGTAGTTTTGTTAAGTAATTGAAGGCATTTTATCCAGATGCTAATTCTGTCCTTTTATTATTTATTTTATAGGCTCAAATCTCCCTATTTGGATCCAGCCCAGTTCCACCCTCAACGCCTCAGAATCCACGCATTTCACAGCCAGCCAGTCCGTGTACAACACCCAGAAATGAGCCACCCTTGCCTGCTCCTGGTCCCGGTCATCAGGTCGAGGGGGTCCTGCCGATGGACTCTAAGGCCCCTGACATAATATGCTGATCGCAAGGCATCATGGCACTAGGACTAAACCGTGCCACTGCGTCATACTCTGACTCTGACCCACTGCAAACGAGTGACAGTTTGCCAAAAGACAAGGAAGCCAATCTCACTTTATCTGTGTCTCCACTGCTGTGTATGTCTGTCTGTTTATCTGTAACCACACATTCATTTCCAAAAGCTATGAGACTGGTGCCATTGGGCAGTGCTCCAGAAGGGAAGTGGGTTTGCTTTTGAGGTGTGTCATTTTTTTTTTTATCTGGTTCTGGCCATTTTGTTTATTTATTTTTTTGTGTGTTAGAAGCATGGATGTGAGTGGAATGACCATGTGAGTGCATGCAAAGCAATATCAGCATGCCTCTACTATACAGCATTGGAACGTGTGCAAAACCCCTCGTGCTTCTCTTCATCCAAAAGTGGAGTCATAACATTTTTTTAGTTTGCTTCTTCAGACTGGAGTTTTTCGTTCTCAAGTTGTCTCAATGTTGCATATCGTTTAAGATTGAATCGGTCAATCTTAATCAAATGGCAAGACATAGCTGCGTAACGTCTCTTTCTGACCAAAGCCAAGGCAGACGCCTCAAATGTCATCTGATGTGCCGTGCTTGCTATTCCAAGCCGTGTGCAACGGTCGTACGTTTTCTAAAATCAAATCGCTTGAATATGCTGGTGAAAAGTGTTTTATTTTTTCTTCTATGCACTTTCTTTCCCACTACCTTCATAGGAGGCTTCTAATGCAAATCTTATGGCTTCAGCCCTTATGGCTACTTATCAACTGAGAAAGCAAGAATATTCTGTAAATGTGAATTTTTTTTTTTTCTTATTTGTTCAAATGGGATCAACCCTGCTTTTGACGAACGCCATCCCAAATCATTGAGCAAACCTGCGCTTTCCCCGTGCCCTTAGGTATATGACAACAAAACGCAAATATTTTTAATGATCTTATTTATTTTTAATATATCAGAATTGAGATTGTGTATGACATGTTCTGACTCGAATGATGCACTGTGTAAACTTCGTTTTGAAATTTGGGATCTGCAAGAGACTCGTGATTTTAGCAATAAGGAAATGCCCATTGTGTTAAATGTGAAAGACTCAACCATAGTCAGGTTACTGTTAGAAACCCTACATTAGAGTCAGTAGATGCCAAATGTTCTCCGTATAAATTGTTGTTCCGAATGCCATAGTATATACTTGGATTGTACATCATTTTGTTTCTGTGTGCAAATAGTAAAGTATGTAATTAGTTCAAGAAGTGTATGATCATCTGTCTGTCCCGGGGGGGCATTTTCTTATAGCCAAGACGTTTTCTTTTTCCCCGTAAAAACTGGATATTGCTTTCAGAAAATAAACTTGCCAAAAAATAAAGAAATCAGGGCAGTCATTCATTAGAAAGCATTGTGATGTGATCTGCTTCCAACCCAACTGTTACATTTTTTTTTTTTTTTTTCCAATGGTACATCTACATGCTGACTGGATCATTTCATTTCAATGGACAAAGCACATTACAGCAATCAAATCTTTTTTTTTTTTTTTTTTTTTTTTTGGCACTTTGTTTTGGGTGCAAATGATTTTAAAGCATTTGAAAGGTTTTGGCCTCTTCGCCAGTGCACATATTAAGTTTTATGATGCTGTGCGTAATAACTTTGTTGATGATGAGGGGGGTGAAAGCCAAGGCTGGTCTGAATTTTCCAATGGCCAAAACTAAGCTAAGAACCACGACACTACATTGTTACTTTCCTCCTGTTTTACTCAACATGGTTCGTAATGCATCACATATTTAATTGTGTTTATATTATTGAATCTGAATTCATTAAATAAATGGGGATTTGTAAAAACTTGCGTTTGAGTGATTCATATTGTGAACTAGCTTTACGTCCATGTTGCGATTACATGGCTTTCAGGTTTTCATTTTTTTAATTGGTACAATTAGGCTGTGGTTGGAAATGAATTGGAGCGTATGTCTGCTATCTGGTTAACTTCACACTGCTGCTTTATGTGCTATAGTTGTACCCATAAGCTTGTAATCAGCTTAGAGTACAACTCTACACACTCATTAACAGTACTTACAACATACTTGACAGGAAGTGCAGACTCGGATTTAATAATGGTGAGGGTCATGTGGAAAGGTTTGATTCCTGTGTGTTACAAGTTTCAATGCATTTGCTAAGAGTGGGCCAAAAATGATTTGTCAAATTTCCTGGATGTGGGGAAGGTCGGCTTCTTTAAGCGTTAAGGTAAAGTAACCTGTGCTAAATTGTGAACACAGTTCGAATCCACTGTGACACCAATGTGTCCCTGAGCAAGACACTTAACCCCTAGTTGCTCCAGAGGCGTGCGACCTCTGACATATATAGCAAATGTAAGTCGCTTTGGATAAAAGTGTCAGCTAAATGTATAAATGTATGCAACCCTGTTAGGAAAGGCTGTAAAGGTCCACTGTGGAGTAAATGTATGCTGTTGATTAAATGAAGTATCAATGCATATTCACAATATAGCATGGCCTGTCAGTTGAGCCTTTTTGCTTCTCTAAAAGCCATAATGACAATAATAAAATGATAGTTCACCCAAAAAAATATGATTCTGTCACTTCAAACCTGTTTGCATTTCTGTCTACTGAGGAACACAAAAGAAGATATTTTGAAGAATGCTGGTGCTAACCAAGTTTTGGTTAATATTGACTGGATAAAAATACAACACAAAAAATATCTTGCAAGTTACACCGGTTTGGAACGAAATGAGGGTAGAAAATTTTAATTTTTGGTTGCAATTTTTGGGTGACCCATCCCGTTTAATGATTTTTCATTTAAAATTGTGTATTTTTGCACACCTAGCATGCCAATCAGCATCCAGAACCTGAACTGTAAGTTTAAGAACATAAAAAAAAAAAATGTGTCTACTCTACAGTAGGGGCCAAAAGGGATGTCTGGCCTTGGGAAATATACAACATCTCCCTTTATTAAAACATTATTTTAAAAAAATGTGTTTAATCTGTAAGCATATTATTGTGTATTTTTGCACACCTACCATGCCAATCAGCATTCAGGACCTGAACTGTAAGTTTAAGAATATATATAAAAAAATGTGTCTACTCTACAGTAGGGACCAAAAGGGATGTCTGGCCTTGGGAAATTTACATCTCCCTTTATTAAAATATTATTTTTTTTTAAAAATGTGTTTAATCTGTAAGCATATTATTGAGATGGGAGTCAATGAAACATGCCAAATTGTGCACACATAAATTTTGGCCAGGCTGTCAAATTAATAATT
>NW_024121432.1:7786103-7883603 GCF_016745375.1 Pimephales promelas
ATCCATTGAAACATAATCAAGAACCGACAAGCACAGAGAACTAAATACAGATACAAAATGAACACCAACAAGGTGACGACAGGTGACACATGATCAGGTGGATGATTGAGTGAGTGAGTTCAGGTGTGGAGACAAGAGGATGCTGGGAAGTGTAGTGAAGATGACGAAGACAGAATGGTGCAGACGAAGACTGTGACAGAATTCCCCCCTTTACCCCTTTCATTTTTTTTTTTCGGGGCGAGAAATTAAGTTTCTCTGATCTGTTCAAAACTCTGGCTTCTGATAGAGGGCGATGAGACTTAGACCTGAGTGCAAAAATGGAGGCTCTAGACCCTTCCAGAGCTGAGATATTGAGATCCCACGTAGCATTTATGCCATTATAAATATGTCAATATCTCAGCTCTGGAAGGGTCTAGAGCCTCCATTTTTGCACTCAGGTCTAAGTCTCAAGGTCCTCTATCAGAGTCCAGAGTTTCAAGAAGATCAGAGAAACTCAAAATTTCGACCCCCCCAAAAAAACAACAGTGTTACCCCTGATTTAATCACCCTGGCCTCTAGCCATCCTTGGTGTATATGACATTCTTCTCTCAGACGAAAACAATCAGTTATATTAAGAACCCATAAAAACAATTTTTTCAAATAGCCTATAAATTTATAAGGATTTAGAAAATTTAAGAACAGGCTTTAGAGTTATAGTATATAGCCACATTGACAATATAAAAAACCAACGCATTCTCATCCCAAGGCGTCATATACTGACGCTTTTGACAATGCGTATACAGCCAACGCACATGGCACCTTTTATCGTCAATATTAATAATAACATGCTTCGGTTATTGGTAGGTTTATGGTTAGACCACTAGAAATAATCTACATTTGAGAACTTTACCATATAATTCAAGTTAAGCTCTTTAAATAACAATACTGACAATAATTATAAAATAAAAAATACACCACATGGTCATGAATTAAAAAAAACAATTGTGACTGTAAAAAGAAAATGGTCTGAGAAAAATGTGTTCAATAGCCAGATGCTGAGGTTTAGTCACTGTTGAGTATTGTTTCTGGCTAGCCGTCAATTCCCCAGTGACGCAGCATTAACTGGACAAAGATATTTATATTATATAAGCCTGACACTCTCTCTAAAGGAAATTCCTAAACATGGTTTTAACTTCCTCATCAGTGTGAAGGAACAAATAATAAAGCCAATATATTTCTTAATGTGATTGAATGTTTTTGGAAGGATGACAGTTAGCAGATCCACTGGTTATCCAGTGACAGCTTTGTTCACAATTAAAAAAATCTGATCTGCAGGCTGAAGCTGTGAATTGCAGTCAAGCTGAGGAAGAGCCGCCCTACATCCTATTGGCAAGGGCAACAAAGAACAGGGTCTATTAGTTCAACATTGTGCTAGGAAAACAGTAAATTCAGTCCATGTTTTCAGTGTCAGCTGTTTCCTTTGAAATATGGACCATCTACAGCACCAATTTCACCAGTTCATGAACGCGCTGCATGACGCAAGGATGAGTTAATTATGGGAAATTGCACACACAAAAAAAAAATCATACTTTTGCATTTACTGTCTGAATTTGTCATGCACTTTGCAAAATTAAAAAAAAAAAAATAATAATCAAAGCGATCCAAAGTGTGAGTAATGTTTTTTTTTATATATATATATAGATATATAAATAATGTTCTGGCAATTGTAAAAGATGTATTTATTCACATTAGTGTATTAACATGTTATTCAATGCCCCAGTAGAAGACATCACATTCGTGAGTTCACATGATCACAGAAAAAAAAAAGAAGAGAGACACATTTTGTAACATACAGTCCTGCTGTTCTTTTTGACTATACCTTTGATAAAGCATAATTCACCATCAAAACTTTGGTAAAATAGACATACAGTAAATCAACTGTATAGAATCAATATACATTCTTTACATAATCTATAAATCACAAATATTACATAGCATTAATTTTGTTAATAAAAAGTCTGTTTTGAATTTGAAATTGTCTACTTTGACTTTTGTTATTATCAAAACTACATTTGTGAGCTTTATGCAACTATGTAAACTGAATATGTTAAGTTGTAAAACGCTAAAAAAAATAAAAAATAAAATCCCATGTGTGAGGTAGTGGAAGATCTGGAACATCTCCTTACATCTTATTGGCTTTCCAGGAGAGGTAAGAGTTCCAGGCAACAGCCACGATCTGAACAACAGCTAATCTAAAAAAAAAAAGGGGTGAACAAATTACTCTAGAAGTCGTCATATGTGTTACACACAGTGTTGGGAGTAACGCATTACAAAAGTAATACATTACAGTAACATATTACTTTTTGCTGTAACGCAGTAGTGTACGGCATTACTAATCAATTTTCAGTAATATTTTACTCGTTACATGTTCAGTGAGGCTTGTATTACAGTTGTATTACAGTGTATTGTCTGCTTTTACTTCTTAAAGGCAACAGACTATGTGAAAGTTTTAAAGAAGTCTTTTAGTGCCAGTTCAGAGCAGTCGCGTCTGTAACATTGTTTTTTTCCTCATAAATGCGAACACGAAAAATAAAATAAAATGAATATTTTAAGTTCTATGGAGACTGCAGAGCCAACCCTTCCTCATCCGATTTGCGCAGTGTAATTAACAGAATTACAAAAAATATATTTTACCTCCTATTTTTTTGTCACGCATGAATGTGTGTCTTTTCCCTAATATTAAAAATAAAACATAGACTGATATTTGTCTAATGTCTGGAGTCCTTTAAGGAAGTAGCCTATTACGTTTCAATACATGTATTTTCTGAGAATTTTTATTTCAAGTTTTGACTGCAAATGTCATCATGTCCTAATGCTGGACTTCCCCAATTTTAAATAATTTATCCTCAACTAGTTTTGTGGTGTAGGTCTACGTATTTTCTAATGTTAACTTCAAATAATACTAATAGCCTAATTTAAAGATAAGGCAGCATTGGATCTGGACGGTAAGGAGAATAACGCTGGAGTTGGAAGAGGTGTGTCGCGATTCTGTAGGTTCGTTGATCTGAGTCGTGTGGCGAATCGCGATTTCGGTTTCATATTGCTTATCGTTACAGCCCAAAAGTTAAGTTCTACTTAGTTATTTTGGTGAAAGTAACTCAAAAGTAATACATGAGTAATGTAACGCATTACAATTCTGGGACAGTAATATTGTAAGGTAACGAATTACTTTTAAATAACAGTAACAAGTAATACCTAATGTATTACAGTTTGGAAGTAACTTGCACAACACTGGTTACACATATATCCCATTCATGCCTTTAAAGAATAATACAGAAAACAATCCAGGTAAAACAGCCCAGCTGACTCTAGTTGTTAATCCCAGTGTGGAAATGAAGCAGCCAAAAAGAAGTAACATCAAACAATGCACACATCAAAAATCCCAACAGTCAAAATAAAAATAAGAGCCTAATTAAAGTTTCCCAGCTTTAAACTCCTTTCATAATGCTGTGCTGCACACTGGGTTTCTGAGGCACGTCCCAGTGACGCCCTTAAATCTCCAGCCCTGTTGGATTAGTGCCCTGCTGCAATGGACGATTTATCATTATCAATGATCACTTGACTTTTGAGGCTCAAAAGGCTCGTATTTATTAAGAAAATAGCTTTACCTGTGGTGGAGAGGGATGAAATAAAAATTGGCTATCTGCACTGGGGGCCAAAGCTGGAAAAATGAAGACAAGTTGCATTAAATAAAACTTAATGAAAAAAAAAAAAAAAAAAAAACAGTGTCAGGTACACCACTTACATAGTAATTGGAGATCAAGGCATCCATGTAGTCCTATTGGGATATAAAAAAAAAAAGCAGAGTAAATATGTGATCTGACTGCCGTTTAATATTATTGCTCCTATAGGTTAAAGATGTGAACAAACATGAAGTACCCTAAACCTGAAGTCTTAAACTTTTGTTGGGAGAAAATAAATGAGGCTCATTGAGGACAGGTGTGATATTACATTTCTAAGCAATCAGACTTTCTTTTAAAACGTACTGAACAATAAAATACATAAAAACACCAATTCTACTATTGAATCGTAGGCTACGACGCAAGTTAGCATAGAGGAATAAAATGTCATCGGCATGCACTAATGGTAAACAAATAGAGCAAGATAAATCGCACTTTGGCAATTGTGATTTTTATGCGTGCTGAAAAAAAAGAGCAAATGAAAGAGGAGAATATGGTCATGGCTACGAAATAGTGGCCGACTTAGAGTTTGACGAAAGTAGTTATAAGTTGTAGCACCAAGTCACGTTGATCAATATGCCATGTAGCATTTTTATTGACTAGTCAATGGACGTAGGTCACTGCAGCAAACACATTTATGACACCGTCAGAAAATGATCCGAGATTGTGACGACTTCTCTCACTGTTAGGGCTGGGTATCGTAACAAAATGTTCAAAACGTCTAAAACGTTTATGGAGAGTTGCAGGACCACATTGGCTGCGAAATATTTTTTGTCTGCCGCTAGGGTGCGTCTAGATTTCTAGGCTACCAGAAATCACTACGACTGCTCATCTTTTGTCTAGGACAGCCCGAAATCAAACAATGGCCACCGGGCATAAAAGACACTGAGCATCTTAACAACAACTATAGCAATGCCCTAGAAACCACTCGCAACACCCACTGTGGCCTTCCACACACACCTTAATTGAGAAATCAGGGGAAAAAAAGCTCAGTTTTAATTAATTGTTTTAGCCAACGGATCATAACTAGGCTTAGAATAGAATATAATGAAATATATGAAGTGTTTCTGACCCTGCTTGTTCCGATCTAATATTCCCCGCAATGTTTTGAGCTAATTGACATTTCTTCAAGCATAAGCTGAAGGACTATGTGAGAACCTTAATACAAATTTTTGATTAATATCAATTTTCATGTAATTACAAATAATCATGCTGTTGCAAAAACCTAATCAGAAGCATGGCAGCTGCTTTTACAGATCAGTCAAAGGACCCGACTAGAACGGCAGTGAATACACAATAACATTTAGATATTATTCTGCTTGCTCCAGATGAGTGGAAACATTATATGCTGTTGGTCCTTCGCGTGCTACCGAAACAGAACGACCTGTTTGAAGCATGAGGAATGGTCTCCACAAGACCCCTGAAGTTGTCCCGTGGAATCTAGCACTAAGACATTAGAAGCAAATCCTTCAAGTCTTGAAGTTTGTGAGGTCCATGGAACTTGTCGGTCCAGCACATCCTCCAGACACTCAGTTGGATTGAGTGTATTCTGGTGCCATCACTTCCCCAAGTAAACGGGGCGCACAGACACGGCCATTCACGTGATGTAAAATTGGTCTTTGGCTACGCAACCACATAGGCAGTAGTGTGCGTGTTCTTCATACCTTGTACAAGTTAACATTTTGGGCTTTTGTTTTTGTTTATTATCATTTCTGATTTAATCGTTTTAATTTGTGCTTTAAAATAGTAAGGAATCAGTTGTTTTATGTCAGAATGTAAAGTTTGTATTTTAACACTTTTTTGTGTTCATTTGATATACTCGTGGTTTGGAGGACAGCATTGGGGAGGATATGGAATAACATTGTTTAAAATAATGCATTAAAATACAATTATTTACATTTTTTAATGTATAATCTAGATTTTTCATCCAATTAATCGATAAAGAAAAAAAAAAACAGATTTATTGATTATCAAAAACTACGATTAAGAAGTGTCTGAAGTAGAAATTCACTGGTTGTAATTCCTTTTCTTTTCTTTCATTTTTGTCCCCCTTGTTACCTGTTCATTCATGCTTTCATCATGTCATGACGCTGGTGCTAAAACCCAGCCTAAGGGTCTCCACTGAGGCAGAGAGTGGTCACCTGTTCCCTTTAAGAGCTGCCACAACTCCATCCCACCGCATCAACCGCAAGTCAACACCCTCCTATCCCTGGTGCCACATAAAAATCAAGTCATCTGGAACATGAGGGCCCTTTTTTCTCTGCTAGTGTCATCTTTGGAAAGGTCATCTTGGTGAGATTGTGTGCGTAAAAAGAAGCCCATATTAGAAACTTGTGCTCTTTCTGTTTGTACTCTTCGCCTTAACAGTTTCTAATTAAGAACGAACAAGGCACCAGCCACCTGGGGTGAAACAACCGCGGGGCTGGGACGTCACTATATTGTTCCCGCTGAATTTTACGTCACAGGAATTTAGCCCCCGAGGAACTGAGAGAGCTTTTCTTTTTTTTTTTGGACCGTTTTGAATACACAAAGATAGAGAACACAAGAGGGACGCTCATATTCTACATCTTTAGAAGTGAGCAACATCAAAGACTAGCCAAATCCTGAACACCCTGGAAACTGCCCACAAGCAGAAAGCTGTAAGCAACTGTTAACGACGATCAAACAGAGGTTCAGAACAACCCCGAAGACTTGAATGTGCCGTGTTCTTGTCACTTCATTCTGACATCGATCTATTACAGCACCAGGTTATAAAGCGTCAAACGGGTCATGATGAAAACAATAATGAGCGGATGAGGTGTTGGTTCTAATCTAGGATTTTCGGCGAGCTAATGTGCACTTAACCTTTCAATATAACAGAAAAAGCTGCGCAACTCTCTAAACTCACACTTCATGATGATGTTTGCACTTGGTGTCATTTGGTAAAGTTAGAGTAAGTAGTCAGTGGGGACTTCACAGATTACGTGGGCAACTCTAATTGTTTTAGCAATTGTGTCTTTGCCAAAGCTAAGTTGATTTACTTGCATTTTTAAGAAATATAATTATATAAATTTAATACATTTAATGTAATTATTATATTAAATTACTTAAATTAAGTCTTCATTTCATAAAAATGAAGTGTCTATTTTTTGTTGTTGAAAACGTTTTTTTTTTTTTTTTGCAGTTCAATTTGATGCCAACTGTAAATTACTATAATTTACTATAAATGACTAAATATTAATTTTATTAACAGTGCCTGGTACATTTCTTAATTACATAGACAAGACAAATATGTTTAGACATATTTGTTTGATTTTTACTAAAAATATGTTTAACTTCTAAATTTTCCTAAGAACCCCTGATTTAAAAGAAAGAAAAGAAAGAAAGAAAAGGAAAAAAGAAAATACAAAGAAAGAATTAAAAAGAAAAGGAGAAAAAGAAAAACTAAAGTAAAAGAGAAGAAAAAAGATAGCCAGAAAAATGTGAAAAGAAAACAAAGAAAAATGAAAGTAAAAATAATAGAAAAATGAAAAAGAAAAAAATTATAAAAATAAAAAGTAAAAATAATAGAAAATTGAAAAGAAAAAAATTATAAAGTAAAAATAATAAAAAAATGAAAAAGAAAAATGAAAAAAATAATAGAAAAATGAAAAAGAAAATAATAGAAAAGAAAAATAATAGAAAAATTAAAAAAAATAAAAGTAAAAATAATAGAAAAATGAAAAAGAAAATAATAGAAAAGAAAAATAATAGAAAAATGGAAAAAAAAAATACAAGTAAAAATAATAGAAAAATGAAAAAGAAAAAAATTATAAAAGTAAAAATAGAAAAATGAAAGAAAAAAAAGCTCATAATGAGCGTCAAAGAGCTGCCGATGCAGGAGCAGCCTGCGTTTATTCTGCTTTAAAGGGCACTTCTCCGAGTAGCATCTGAACTGCCCTCTTGTCACTCTGGTATCACCAAATTGCTTGACCTATAACCATTTTAAACCAGCCATGGGTTTTAATCAGCATCAGGGGTCTTGTTTAAAACTAAAACAGTCCTACTAAAAACTACCAGGTACAAAATGTAATTGAACAGTGATATTCTTTAAATCAAGTCGCAGAGTAGCATAACCAAAGTTAGTGTTTGGCTTTCAGCTCACATTGGCTGTTGAGGTTAATGAGAGCATTTATCATTAGCTTTCTGTCTTTTCTGGCATTTAGGTGACTGACCTTTCAGTCTCATTTTAACTCTGCCACCTTCCCTACATAAATAATTGATGGCCCCACTCAGAGACACTGCAGCGTCAACCGCTGTTCCTACAAGTAGCCCATGAGTCACTCCTCGCTGGTCCAGCCCGTCCCTTCATCCGCGGAAATACTCTCTAATTGTACTGTGCTTAATATAAGAATCAGAGGACAGACAGTGGACTTTCAGGACTGAAAATATTTACATTGGCAGTGAGGAACTCTGGGATGAGGAACTATTTTACGCCTAAAAATATTTGTGGATGTGACATATTATTATTAATTATAGTTATGAATTATTTTCCAGCACTGTTCAAACGGTTGGGGTCAGTTGGTTTTTGAAATAAATTAATCATTTTATTTCACCAAGAATGCATTAAACTGATGAATAAAATAAAAATAAAAAAAGCTTTTAAAACAATGTAAAACCCTGAAAAATATATATATCATGACTCCCACAAAAACATTAAGCCGCACAACTGTTTTAGCATAAATAATAATAAGAAATATTTCTTGAGCAGCAGATCAGCATATTAGAATGATTTCTGAAAGATCATGCGACACTGAAGTCTGGAGTATGAAAATCCAGCTTTTTCATCATAGGAATAAATTAAATTTTAAAAAGTTACTTTTAATTGTAATAATATATCACTATATTACTGTTTTTTGATTAAATAAAGCCAACCTTGGTCAGCATAAGAATCAGCATAATCTTACCAACCCCAAACTTTGGAATGATAGTATATATTTTATTTGTAAATTGATTTTTTTTTTATTAATTATTATAGTATTATATATAATTAAACATTCCATTTGGTTTTCATAACATACGAGTGCATCCAATTTTTGGGGTGGTTTCAGTGTCTGCCAAGAGCTCATTTCTTTGTGCCACTAGAATAACACTAGTCATTTGTGTTGTCACAATGCTAATATTTAATCTAGGCTTGTGATGAAAACTGACCCTCTTGAGTTTGGCCACATTCTGCTCAACAGTCAGTCCATTGAGCGCTCCAGATATTCCCAGGAAAGCACCCAAGAAACACGGAGCAAAGCACACCTGTGGATATACAAAGACTTGATTAGATCAGAGAGGACCTACTGTAAATGTAAATTTGTAGATGACGTATAAATGTACATGGTCAATCAAGTTCAGTGTTCTTCTTCATAATAAATACGGCTAATCATGCCTAATTGTTAATTTATAGACTACTGACGCACATTTTCACATCTGATGAAATATGCATGCGATGCGCAAATTGAAAGCTATCAAGGAGACAATGACAGACTGATGCATCCATATAATATTAGCACACTACATCACTGGAATCCTTTATGTGTGGTTTACCAAAGGACATCCCAAGCACATTTGTTACAGATATCATCATAAAACACAAACTAAAACCAGCCCCTTTACTTCTTATTTGACTTTTGGGTAAAAATACCACAATGTTTTATCCTTTATCATTTGAAATGGTAAAAAAACACGTTTTTGTTATTTTATTTAGGCCTTTTACAAGGCATATAAAGTAATTTAAGCTATGGACATGCTGGCATTACCTGCTACTGACTGTTGGAATCTTTAGCTATTAAGCCATAATTTGATTCATAAAATTTTACAAAATGGACAACTGAAATATCAAATGACTTCAACATCTGTGGACCTCTTTTCATTAAGCGTTGTAAGACCATCAAAGAAACAAATTTAATATCCAGAGACGAAAACACAAACACACAACTTCTCGCTGGCCGTATGGGCTTTTTGAAATGTAGAAAGTGGGTCTCTAAAAATAGCCCTAGAATCTCTTTTCTGAATAAATGTGGGAGAGCAGGCTGGCGTTGTAAGCGCTGTTGTTTGGGTGTAATCCGGTGATGGGGAGAGGGCCTGTCTTGCGTGCCTTTGTCCGCTTCATCCTGTACATTCATTCCACCAATCATGTAAACAATGACTTATGCAAACACTCATTTGTTTGACTGCTTATCAGGAGATGGATTACTTGACATGCATGAAGGGAGAGCTCAGATGGGATACTCAAAAGGGATAAAGTGCGTAGCAGCTCTAACAATAAATCACAAAATAAATGGCAGTTTAAAGCACTTTAAATGTGTCTGCAGACTCCCAAAAAAAACAACAGTCAGCTCCAAGGACAACTTTCCATGGGCCTATTTATAACTAAGACAGCAAAGGCATTTTGAAACATACCGAATGTTGAGATCTGATTTTATTGTTGGTCTTTTGTATTGCTCTTATTAATACGGTGGGGAGAAGAGGGAGGACAGCATGGGGGAATATTCATGTTTGAATTAAATAAGAGATTGATTTGTCGATGTTCAAAGTATTATATGTTATTAATAATAATATATTGTAACACTTTCACACACACACATATATATATATATATATACACATACATACAGGATTTGACATTACCACCCACCAACCTGCCAAATGCAGGTAATGCTGTCAAATCACAAGCCAATTGTGTTTACTCACCTTGCTGGGGAAGTTTATGTAAGACAAATCAAATCTGTAGTGCAAATACTCAACTCATGAGTGAAAATGATATATTAAATATGTATTTGTATATATATATATATATATATATGTAAAAGCTGTGAAGTAGTAATCTGGATCATTTCTTCTTCTTTTTGGCTAGTAGAAGTTCTGAATGGCAGGTAACTTAATTTAGTAGCCAAATTGGCCGGTGGGTGAAAAAATTTAATTTCAAACCCTGTTTATATATATACACATTTTTATACATTGCTCACCTGGTCAGCCAGCATTTTCTTCAGAGCTGCACTTTTAGTACCACCAGTAACAAGTTTGTCCAGCACCTTGTACCATCCACCAACCAATGGACCCTTCAAAACACAGGAAACATAATTAAATAAGTAAAGCACATAAAAAAATTCAAACACTTCAGTAAACAATCATGAACACAAGCTCAGAACATTGAGGCCGTGCCAGTGGTTTCATTTGTTTATGACGTGATTCTGAAAACAGCGGGCTGTAATTAGCTCCAATCCTCCGTGAATTAATGAGCTTTCTTTTCATTTCCCAGTGTGGTTTCAGTCTAGGTCTGATTAACAAAATGATCAATAAACGTGTCAAACAGTGTCTACAGGGGAGGTTTCAGTCAACGATGACAACTCTGGTTAATCTCTCTTTTAATGCAATTATAATTTGTGGTTCAGCAGTATCGACGTAAAATCACTCACCAATGCTAAATTATGCATTTGGGCATCTTTAAAAAACAGCTGTGCACTTGTTTGAGAAGACAATTGTCATTTTTCTAAGCACAGTTAAAATATAGCAGCTATATGCCATCTTTCTGCATTTTTTCCCACGTTTCCTGTCCTTTCAGCAAAATAAAGGATGTCATATGACACATAAAATGATTAATACTGAGCTTCTGCTTAATTCGGTCGATTGGGCAATAAGAATACAGCTTATATCCATAAACCGCCAAGAGAAAATAATCACGTCAGAAATGCAATATAATTATTGCGTCTTTCACAGATTTCCACAGGAGATAAAGGACTAATTTGACCTTAAGTTCTGACCTATGGTTCGCACTTTTGTTCTAAACACAGTTCTTACTGCACTAATAATAATGACTGAGGTCTGATGTTTAAAACACTCAGACTTGTAAAAGCTTTAAATCATACAGGCCATTTGCAGATTAGTCCTCAAGTCATTTGAACAGAACAAGTGCATTAGTGCTTTGCATGTGAGAGGGAGGAAGGGAAGAGCAGGATGCTCAAAATGTCAATCACTTACGCAACTTCATCACCTGTTCCAACAAATGACACCCTACACATGATCTATAATGGCCATAACACAACTGACATTGTGCAACATATCATTCTTTTTTGTCTTTGTGAAATTGTATTGTATTCATCTAATGTAAAACTAATTCTGAACGGAAATAGTTGTTTTTAATTCCAGGTTAAAACAGCAAATGCTTTCGAGAATGAAAAGAAATCCCTTTTTTTGCAAGGAATTTGAAAGTAGCTTCAAATCTTTAACAGTCATGAAATTATTTGAAATTTATTGTAAAAAAAAAAAAAAGTAATAGTTTGGTATAGATACTTTTATAATAGATACTTTATGATAGCAATAACTATAAAGGGACTATTGTAATGGGGTAAATCAAATGTAGGTCAATTACTAAGCTCAGATTCATCTTACAAGTTAAAATGTATACTGTGCTTTTGAAATGATTTATTTTTAATTGTGTGATTTTAACTTCTGCTTTAAAAAGCTTTTTATTAGATTGTAATTTTCTCTGATCTTCCATAAAATGTACTACAGCTGCCAAACAAAACCAGAGAGAAATGTATTCATAAATATTTAAAACAATCTAATTAAATCTTGGGCACAAAACACTCAACCAGTAAGAAAACCTGTAAGATATTCTTTCTTTCTTTGGAGCCTTATTTAAGTTGATTTTCTGTATACTGTGTATATAGTTTTGGACTAATAGTGGTTAATAAAGTCCAATAATGGTATGAGAGAGTGTCAGTGGTAAAATCATTGTGTTCCTATAGGTCAATGTTAGAGGATAACAGCTGAGGCTTAGCCTAACAGTTAGCCTTTAGTTTCCCAGCACAATTTACCAGGGTAACTGAGTTTGAACTATTTTAAGTTTTCTTTATGAAACAGAATCCACCGACAATAAGTCTGACTAACCAAAATAAGCCTGGCTTGTATTCTAATTTAGTTTTATGTCTTATCTTGAGACAAAACAATGACAGCTAGCTATTTAAGGTATGTCAGTGCAAGTTGCTTTTAGTTAAAACAGCTCAAACATGCAATAGTCTGGAACTAGATTTAACCTGGTCTGTGAAACCGGGGAGAAGACATTTTTTTTTTTTATAATAAGAACATTTTTGGTTTGTCAGAATATTTTAATTTTACTTTCATAGAATGAAACCCATGAAAAGCTTTAAGATTTTTTTTAACTCTCTTGGTCCAATACTTAAATAACATCAATCCAAAGAGAAACACATGAATCACCGGAGACTTACGACGAAGAAGAAGCCAATGCTCATCATCTTGGCGGTGCGTCTCACGCTGTGATTGGCCAGTCCACGACGCTCAATCAGCTGCTGGGAGATGACATCACCAACACCCACAAGAGAGCCTGGAAGAGAGGGGAGAAAGAGGGGGTGCCAGTCAGGCATCTGTTTGCCACCACAGCCCAGCGTGAAGGCTTGCACTCAGGAAAATCATGCCAAAAGAGAATTGACAGGAAAGACTCTTTCAAGATTTTTGCTGCCCCATTCACTCCATACTGACTGAGAGAAGAGAGGATAACAGAAAGAAGTTGTAAAGGATAACAAATCCTGACTTTGTGACCTTTAGACTATTATATACACTACCTTTCCAAAGTTTGGGGTCAGATTTTTTTTTTTTAAATAAATAATTCTTACTATTATTCAGAAAAAAACACCTTAATTCAACTGATCAAAAGTGACAATAGACATTTGTGTTACAAAAGCTTTTTATCTGAAATAAATGCTGTTCTTTTGAACTTTCAAAGAAACAAACATTAAGCAGCACAACTGTTTTAAACATTGACAATAATACATGTTTCTAAAGCAGCAAATCAGGATCATGTGACACTGAAGACTGGAGTATTCATGCTGAATATTCAGCTTTGCCATCACAGGAATAAATGACATTTTAAAAGTACAATTATTTTAAATTGTAATAAAACTACAATATTTCTGCAGCCTAGGTGATCATAAGATACTCAGTAGTGTAAATTATATTACAATCTTTAGGTCATTAAGTACGTTTTTCTTAACTAATTCTATTTGTCCTTCTTCTACAATGATTCACACTTATTCATTACTAAATGTATAAAAATAACAGTAGAGAACTCAAAATAACAGAGATCATAACTATAGTAAAACGAAGATGCGAATACTTCAAGAAATCCATCCAGTCACTCCACAATGACCTTTAAATGTCACATTGTAAATTTCACGTTGCATCGAGAGACCCCCTTAGGAACACCATGGGGAGGTTGTTTCCTAATCGCAGGGACAGATGTTATCCTGTAAAACACGATTAGTCAGATAAGCCATGCAACATTTTTCTAAAAACTTTGGAAACTTTTTAATCCTTTTCAGTTAGAAAGTAATACCCAAACACATTTATGAATCAAAATGTTTCAAAAGCGCAACAATGTTCCCTGATGCAAGTTATATTTGACAACTTGAAAAGTCTTCCGTCTTCAGTTCTGTCCATTTCCACTATTATTGGATGCATGAATAAATTCATCTCAAAGTGTTTAAGCAACAAGACACATTCAAAGTTAGGGTGTTGACATGTCTGTACATGAGTACAGTAGTGGCCAAAAGTGATGTCCAACCTAGGAAAATCTTTACACTTGATTCAAAAATTTTAAATAAGTATTATATATTTTGTATGGCCAAGGTCAACTGGTTTTGGATATCGCTCATGTGAATGGTCACAATGAACAGAATTATTTCAAAGCAGTGAGACAACAACCATGCAGAATGTAAAGTGCTGTGGCTGGTCAAGGTAGGATGAATATCACCTGAATGTGGGACCACCTCAAAACAGCTTCCAAAGATTTGGATGAGCCCCCCAACCTCCAATTTTATCTTGAACTGTAAGAAAATGGCTTTAAGAGGCTGAATTGATAGGTTGTGTACCAGTAAAAAAATGTTTCATTAGTTTTATCTACTGCAAAAATCATTTGGGAAAAAAAAGGACTGGAGTGTGGAAGATTGAGGCATATTCTGCAGTCCGACATGTCAAAATTTAACAACCTAGCATTGGATGGTGTCAGGTGTGTTCGGAGAAGACGAATGGAGTGTTTTAGTACCGAATGAATGCATGGTGCCATTAAGGACGGCAGAGGAAACATATTGATATTGGGGATGAATGTCTGTTGCAGGCACTTTGAAAATGAACCAATACTTGGAAATACCAAGTATAGAGGATCTGTTTGGAGAGCAAATGTGTATTTTCCAACATGATAACGATCCCAAACACATTTTGAAGTCCTCAAGTGGCCTTCTCAGTCATGGAAAACTTTGGGAGAACCAATACAATATTAATACCCGATTACATTGTTGTCCAGCCCGTTCTGGACGTCATCTAACTGACGCTTAGATGAGGCGTCAACATCCAACGCACATGGCACCCTTTAGCGTCAATATGAGACGCGCCTCCTAGTGGTCTAACCCTACCCCAGACCTAAACCTACCCGCGTCATCTAACTGACACTAAAGGTTGCCATGTGCGTCGGATTTAGACGCATGGTCAAAAGCGTCAGTTAGATGACACCCTAGGATGAGAATAGGCTTGTTTGAGATGCGCCTCGCCTCGCCTGCAATGTAGTCGAGAGTAGGCGGCTGCAGTGAGGGGAGGAGTGAAAAAAGCGCAATAAAGCCGGACAGATCTCGGTTCTCGCAGTGAATCAGACACCTGTGAGATCAAAGGCGGATATCGCGGGATTAACGGGATTCACGCTCGTGCACGTGTTGCTAATAAACTGGATGTGATTTAAGTTCTGTTGCTTTTATATAAAAATAAATATAATGAACAAGACACCCAAAGTACTTGTTAAATATGTGTTTATCAATCTTTTTTTCTTTCTTTAATACAGACGTGTTTATTGTTTTAACAAAAATGAAATATAACCCATATGGCACTGTCAGAGAGTTTATTCACCCATATATGTATACACATAAAACATGATATCAGTTTTAAAATCAAACATTTTAAAAGAGAACAATTCATCTGTTGTTCTTTTATTTTTATTTATTTTACTTTTTTATTAGAATGCAAGTTACAAACATAGCCTACCTACAAGCACCAATTCGTGAAACAAATAGGCCTATTATACATCGACAAATAAATAAACATCAGAATAAAATTAATAATAAAATAAATAAATAAATCAAAATAAGCTTAGCTTAAATAGACAGACTTACAAACTTCATCATCTATAAAATGAGAGCTATTTTTCACTTGAACATTTTAGAGTAGGCCTAGTATATTTGAGTTACTGACTATAGCTTTCTTATTTTTAACCCGTTTAAGAGATTCACAATATATATCAGTTTCAATTAAAAAAAAAAAAAACATGGCCTTGATTTGGAGAATTTAGCTTAATGAATATGGAATTTACCTTCATCATGTTGTTTAAACCAATGAGCATTAAGCTGTGTCGTCAGCAAGTCGTTTCCCATCATGCTTTTGATCAGCGCAGTCGGTGGAGAGCAACTGCGCGCGACTGCAGAATCCGACTCTTCCGCCTTGCGCTCGCGAGAGTTTATTGACATACGTCGGCATGACATCAGAGCCAGGCGGACCGTTCTCGGACACATTTCTAACCGGCATGCATCTCGCGCGGATCACCGGTGATCGATTCTGCGCAGAATTTGCTCATCTCAAACAAGCCTAATGTGTTGCGTTGTCTATGCATAATTTATTTCAAGTTAGATTTTAGTTTTTCAATGCTTTTTTTGTTGTTGTTCCATAATAGAAAAAAACCCATTTAATTCTATACTGAAGTTTACCTTACTTGCCACATAATTATTTTTCCAATTTAACATACTCATATTTTGACACCTCGTACCTCATATTTTGATTGTTTAGTTGAACCTGAAGTGTCATTAAAAGCACAAATGCCCTCCAAACATCACGTTTGGCCACTACTGTATGTGTGCGCTCATCCATTCATCCTTGAGGAATCACTAAATGAACAAAAGCTGTTGAATATGAGTGATTGAAAGCTTTAGATAGACTGCAGCTCATCACATTCTCCCCATTTTCACACACACTGTGTGCCAATCACATTGACAGAGCGGTTTCCTCCTTACTGCTGGAAATGTCACAGGTCTCCTTTCTCTTCACACACACACTTCGATCGCCTGCAGTCAAAGCCGCGAGGGCAGCAAATAGAGCCATGCATTATGCATGTGTACATAAATAGAGACCTCACTGGATATTGACATGCATTGCAAACTCAAAATGAATACAAACCTCAACAAAAGAAACAAAACCAATAGAACCTATCAAAAAGGAGATTTCTTACCTTGTTTTCACATAAATGCCTGTGGATTGTCACACAGACCATTTAATTCAACTAATATAACTGCAAAAGTCTTATGCATTTTCACCATAAAAATGGTTTTAAAACAGTTACTTATGTATTTTGCTGTAGTGGAGGATCCCTTTTCCCACTCTACAGATAAAGCGTTGTGAATTCGTTTCGCGTCCTTACCCCGAAGTGATAAAATAAGCAAAATTCTGTATCAAATTTATAGACAAGACAAGTAGTTTTTTACACCTTTTGTCCAGGTACACTTGCACATAGTTTTTCAAGGAGCTTTGGAGGAAGGTTTTTTCACGAGTCTTGGAGATGTTGAGAAAGCTCTTCTGGATTTAATCTGTGTTCAAAAGATAAAACTGAGACACACTAAATCAAGAAGAACTGTGACAACGTCTCCAGGTCACTTGAAGAAACCTTATTCGCAAGTGTACCTAGGACAAAAACTGCATTAACACACTCTGAAAAATGAAGTTAAAAAAGCATACACTACACAACATAAGATATCTTCAACTATTCTGATGCAACACAACCCGAAACAAGTGGATTAACTTCTGATAAGAGAGGTCACTGTTCAAAACACATGTCGATCTGGAGAGAAGCCTCTATTGTACACAGCATGCCATAGCAGGAGGGTGGTGAGAGATGAACTGCCTTGGAGAGGAGAATGCTGGGAACTCTGGTCTCTCTCCAGCAGGTTGTTAACAGCACAGCGGGGTGATCCACCAACAGAAAGACTGTGTCATGCTCTCACTCAACCCCACAGCAGGCGAAGCCTTTTCTGATCCGTGAGAGAAACAGGCTGGACTCTCCGATCGCATTTTACAAGCACAGGCCTTGAGCTCCATTGCTATCCCTGACATAATGACTCAGTGTTATGACATGACTAATTGTACACAGGCACTGGACTGATGATACCAGCAGTGGGTTTGTGACACTAACACTGTTTCTAGATTATCTGTTTCTTCAGAAATACCATGGAGTTCACAGAAAGCGCCGAGTAAGCCGCAAGTTCACAAACCTTTGAAGTTAAGATTAACAGAGTTTTAAATTAGTATTATATCCTTGGAAGAAGACTTTTTAGCCAAATATATACGCAAAAACCTAAACCTACAAAATTCAAAGACTTGGTAAAATTTTGTTTTTGAAAGAAGTAGATTATGTTCACCAAGGCTACAATTATTTGATGAAAAATACAGTAACAAAAAAAAGTGAAAATTCCATTTAAAATAAATGTTTCCATTTTAACATATATTTATAAATGTAACTTATTCCTGTAACGGCAAAACTGAATTTTCAGCAGACAATGTTGAATACAATTATGCTGTGGAAACCATGATACTTTTTCCAGGATTCTTTGAAAATTAGAAAGTTCAAAAAACAGCTTTTTTTAAAAAAAATAGAAATTACATATATGAAAGTATTGGTATTATTATAAGTATCACTGATTAGACTGCTATTGAAAGCATTGGGATTGTTTTAAAGAAATAAGACAGACCCATTATCAGCCATGACATAAATCTTCCCGAATTTCTATATTGGTGCATGCCTAATGCTAACACATCTAAGTCAAGCGGTTTACAATGACAACAATGTTTCCACATCAACACCCCCTGATCTCTGAACACTCTTTACGCTTCATCTTGACTGGCTAATTTGCAGGATCCTTTAAAAAATATATATTCTGCAGCCAAACACAGAACTGCCAGGGAGGAGAAATGGAGCAACACATAAAAAAAAAAAAAAACGCAACTGCCTTTAAATTTAGCGGACAGCTGCTTCCTCACACTTGCCCAAATATCACGGTTTACAAAGGACATTCTGCCTTAACAACAGAGCCAAGCGAGGCAACGTAGCCCCTTTTAAGTGACCTAACCTTTTCATAAAATGTCAAGGAAAGACTAATAATCCAGTATAACAGACTCAAAAGAGCCAGAAACCTTTGCCATGCTTTTACTGGGTCATCTTATCAAAACAGCACCAGCTTACTGATCACGGTAGGCAGAAGCATGCAGGCAGGAGGGCCGAGGCTGAGTGAAGTGATAATAAAAACACTTATGTTTTCCACTTCTTGACGTTAACAGGTTGAGAAGCACCAAAGACTAAACTCTAAAATAAATCATCTGTTAAGAATAGCCTGTGCTGGTAGGGCCCTTTTCTCATTTGCTTTCATCATTGCATGAAAAACAGGAGCTTAAAAGTTATATTCCGGGTCTCCGATCACAAAACAACAGCGATTTCAGAGGAAAACAATGTCCACTAATCTAAATTAGCAAAGACGACAACCTCAACCAAACATAAACATGGTTGTTTGTCATTACGCTGTGCCAAATAAAATGCAATTTACCACACACTCAGGTGCAATCTGCCCTGTACCTCGTGCCAACTGGAGTATGGCACTCATCTATGCTAAATGCATCTCGAAATATGCCGATGTCAGCTCAACACTTCCCACCGTCTGTCCTTGAGGGAGAGTCTCAGGGGAAGAACAGAACTGATTGACACATCTTGTGCTTAGTGAAATTATCTGTGATCAATTTGGCAGGGATCTGCACGTTCTCCACGGGGACCAGCGGCAGGCTACGGCAACTCTACCCATTTAGCTGATGAGACCGGTGTGACATGGCTTACCTGGGCTACAGTAAACATTTTCAAGCCCCATTCATTCAGATTTGCCCTCTTTGGGTGACATTGATTTTTTCCGTTCTACATTTAGCGCAGATTATGGGGTTAATGCATCGTTAATGACTTGAAAAAAACCGGAAATGTTTAGCGCCTTCATCCCCTCTATTCATTCATTTATTCATTCGCTCATTAAGCTCTTCCTCTTCACATCTGTACCTGTTATAAATAAATCCATTCGTCACTTCAACCAAGTGCATTGGTTAAAGCCGAAGTGTGAAATCTCTGTGCCACTAGTGGCAAATAAATGGAATTGCAATAACAATGGGTATATTCCCATCAGCCTTTGTAGTGCCCTGCCAGGAGGACTTCACAGGGTGTTCACTCCAAGTGAACATCAATTCATCCCTTCACAGAAAGTGGAGAGTTTGACTAAAATAAATGCAGAGGAATTAATGTGTTTAATTAGTCCCAGTTTGCATGCAGTAATTCGAAGATGTAAAGGATGCAAACATTTTTTTATGCAACTATCACGGTTATGGGTTCCATAAGGTAATACATAAGGTCTACATAATCGACAGTTTGTAGAGAATACAAACTGAAAAGTCAGTAAAGTGAATACATTTTAAATAAATGTTTAATGAATGAATAAATGTCGTTCTTTTGAACTGTATATTCGTCAAAGATTCTATAAAATGTTTATTTCCATAAAAATGTATAACAGCACAACTGTTTTTAATTGTGATAATAATAGGAAATGTTTCTTGAGCACCAAAAAAGCATTTTTAGAATGATTTCGGGAGGATCATGTGACACTGAAGACTGCTGAAAAATTCAGCTTTGCCATCATAGAAATATACTAAAATAGAAAACAATAATTGTATTATTTAATATTCACAGTATTACTGTTTTACTGTATTTTTGATCAGATATATGCAGCACTGGTGCACATAAGTATGGAAGCTTGTTTCCGCCACTGAATAAAAAAATATAATAAATAATTGTGACTTTTTATCTCACAATTCTGACTTTTTTTTCTCACAATTCTGACTTTTTTTTCTCACAATTGCGAGTTTATATCTCACAATTCTGACTTTATTTCTCAGAATTGCGTGATATAAAGTCGCAATTGCGAGTTATAAAGTCAGAATTGTGTGTTATAAAGTCAGAATTGCGAGATATAAAGTCAGAATTGTGTGATATAAAGTCGCAATTCTGAGAAAAAGTGTGACTTTTTTTCTCACAATTGCGAGTTTACATCTCGCAATTCTGACTTTATAACACATAATTGCGAGTTTATATGTCGAAATTCTGACATCTTTTCTCAGAATTGTGAGATATAAACTCGCAATTGCGACTTATTAGGCCAATTCTAAGGGGAAAAAAAGACTAACTTTTTTCCCCCTCAGAATAGTTTAAATCTCACAATTCTGACTTTATATCATGCATTTCTGACTTTATAACACGCAATTGCGACTTTATATCTAGCAATTCTGACTTTATAACTCGCAATTCTGACTTCATATCTCGCAATTCTGACTTCATATCACGCAATTCTGACTTTATATCTCGCACTTGCGACTTTATATCACGCAATTCTGACTTTATATCTCACAATTCTGACTTTCCATCTCGCAATTCTGAGAAATAATGTCAGAATTGCAAGAAGTAAACTCACAATTGTGAGAAAAAAAGTCGCAATTACCTTTTATATTTTTCATTCAATGGCGGAAACAAGCTTCCATACATAAGAGACTTATTTCAAAAACATTAAAAAGATTTTTGAATGGAACTAAATCAGGATTTACTTTCTGACTACATTAATGAAAAAATAATTAAAATGTCTCGTTTCAAACAGCTTTCAAACTCCCCGTCTGCCATTGGTCAGCCAAACAGCCTCACCCTAAACTCATGTCACAGGTCGGGCTGATCGGAATGTTCAAACAACCTACAAATATTTGACTCTGTATATTAAACTGGCTTATGAAAAACTAGGCCTTTAACCTAAAAACTTAACCTTGAACTTCCAAGTTGTTCACCTTGCCAAAGAATGCCAAGTTTTATTGCGTTCGATTTATTTGAAGGTAAGATCACGTCCCTTGGTCTGTGAATAAGCGCTGGTCCACACAACTGAGAAAACATCCAGTTATTATTTAATTTTGAAATAACTCCCACTTCCCTCTCATTTAAAGCATCTCGCCGTCTAATATTAAACCTATACCCATAAGGCTAAAGTTTCTATAAATACACGAGCGCTCCCTGATGTGGAAAACAAAGGCGATGAATCATAGCTCATGTCTGTAATCTTGATTACATAAAACTCAATCGCTCTGCGACACGAGGCCACTGGTGATTTTAAGCGTGTTGGCCAAGTTGTCAGTGGCAGTCTAGCCAAGCACTAATTAATCCTAATGCTACAGTTTGAATGACTCACATCCAACAGCCTGTTTAAGCAGTCTCATTGATTAACAATAAGATGTACTCTCATTCACTCATTTTGTTAAACAAGGTGAAAATATTCCTGTCAAACTGATTAGTTAATGCACAGTAATCACACGTGAAATTAAAGCTGCAGTGTGTACTTTCAGCCCTACGGTGAGACCAAACAAATATGCAAAATTAGTGATGGTTTTCAAATAAACATTACACTCCCTGCATCTGCCATTATTCTAAAAAAAAACGGTCAATTTATCAGTCTTACCTGAAAAAACGATGTAAAATCATTCGGAAGACTTTTAGAACAAGATATTTCCCCCAATTGCTTGGTTTCAATAAAATAAAAAGCCTTTTTGAACTCCACTTAAGTGTTAATTTCCATAGTACATTGAACTCTGATCTCAAAAGGCAAAGCACATTTTGATTCCTCATCACCTGAATGTCATATTCTAGACATCAACATCTGTGTTCAGCCAAAAAGAAAGTCTCCAGCAGAACAACTCGGACTTAAAATATGTTGTTTTGTGCTGTCATCTTCTGGTACAATAGAGTAATTGCAGCAAAAATAAAATTCTTAACCTGTGTTTCACAGACAAGGCTTAAACCAAGTCACAGACTAAATGCATGTTTGAGCTGTTTCCACTGAAAGCAACTTGCACTTACTGATCTCAAAATACATCATTGCCATAGTTTTGTCAAGGCACGGTTTCACAGATAGGGCTTAGATTAAGTCAGGATTAGGCCTTAGTTCAATTAGGATATTTAAGTAGCTTTTATAAACTTGCCTTTGAAAAAGAAAAACATTACTGGTGTGTTCTTCTTGAGACCAAACAATGGCAGTGGCATATTTTAAGATATGTCAGTGCAAGTTGCTTTCCATTGAAACAGCTAGGCTTAAACCTTGTCTGTGAAACCTGGGACAAATGTATTGGATGCAAAAGGTGATAGATAATGTATAAACATTCATGTTTCAAATGTTTTCATTTATATTTAAAAAGCATTTAAATTGAAAACAAGTGTCAAAATCTATCTATCTATCTATACTCCCACCCTAAAACCCACAGTGACAAAGTTCGAGCAAACAACTACAGTTAGCAGACTGTTGCTGAGAAGGGCTTTCCGTTGTTTAGATGGCTGATCTATATTTGAGGCTTCAAAAACAATCCCGCTGTTTAGAAGTGATAGTGCTAACAGGAAAGATAAATATTTAATCAATAGCATCTGAGATGGAGTTGACCTAAAGGGAATTGGGAACATCAACCATAGGGCTACAAAAAAAGAAGAAAAAAAAAGAAAAAAAAGGTGGTGAAAAGGGGAAGAATAAAGCTCTTACCTGCAGTTATAATCTGCACTGTCCATGGACGTTTGGCTATCAGCAGCTGATAAGATCTCCAAAGACCCGCCATGGGACAAAGTCTAAGAACAACGCAAGACCACTGAAATTACTACAGAGAAAACTGTTGCAGAAATAGAAAAAAATGCTGTCAATTTAAAGCTATATTAAAATATTTTTGGCCAGATATAATATCAACGTGAAGTCATGAAAAATATTATATATATATATATATATCTTTGTAAATTTATATAAAACTATATATCATAAAACAACTACTTTGGCCCTTGAGAGGTCAACTTTCCTGCAGAGTTTATCTCCAACCTCTAACGCTCATTCATTTGGAAATTGGACTACAATATCGCGTTGTACATTTTTGATTCATTAAAAGGTATCGGCTCATTATAGTTATTTATTCGGACTAGACATTATCGATGTAAATGTAGTGCTGGGCTGCTGGCTTTGCTGTGCCACTGAAAGTCCCGTTGCACTCATACAGTGATGAATGACGAGCTCTCTGGCTAATCAAAGGCGCGTGCCAAAAAGCATGACATATTTCCAAACTTCAAAACCAAACGATAATTTATGGTTTACTCAGTCGGATAAGGGTAAATCTTTTTCTTTCTTTAGTGACACATAAAACTAATGTGCCATCCGTTGTACGCGTGCGCGCGCACATACACCATCACGTAACCAATCTTTCGTATTCAACACGACTCCAGCACAGAAAGTTTTGACCGGTCCTGTGCGTTTATGTTATAAATTTATTCCTACCTTGTCACGTAAACAGAAGTCGTACAATGAGTGTCGGAGATGTCGGCGTTGCTGAAATTAAAAGCGGTTATATGACTGCAGCTTTTAAAGATTGAATCAAAAGAGGACGGAAAGTGACTTCAGGTCTGAAGATATGGCTGCAGTTTAAAAACACACGCTGAATTAATTCAGTCTTGTGTCAGGACAACTTGATAAGTGGTTGACAATTCATTTGACATCATGGTCAACAATTTAGCGTGATGCTTGAGCGTGCAGCCCGTGTGAAGTAAGCTAAAGGTTCAAACTAGATGAGCAACGAGATGTTTCAAAATAAAAGTCCAGTAACCATTGAAATAGAAATGGTTTTGTGTGGAGTTTTACAACACGTAGGTTTAAAAGTCTTAAATTAGAAAAAAAAAAACTAAAAATAATGATGTACAGCAAAGAGCTTACATTTTATTTTGAAAAATAAAGAGCTACTACCAATAAATACGGTTTATGGACAGGGCACACACGTCATTTGTCATGCACATATTAAATACATTTATTGTATTTTTTATTATTAAAGAAAAAAAAAGAGCAATAGGTGGCACAATATATTTTATTGCGCTTTTTATATAGACACAAAAAAGCAATGGAGGTCAGTTTGAAGCATGTAAACAGAAAAACTAGGGTATTCTTACAAGTACAACAAAATCAGTAAGTACAGTACACATCTCTGGAGAGAGTAAAGGGGGAAATGTATATTTTTTCCCTTATAACAATGTTGCCAATGTAGTGAAGTCTGAAATTCATTAATGATATTTGGTTATGCTTTATTTAAAAGAACAACACATAACCAAGCCATAAAATTGCTGTATACAAAACCAAAAGGCAGTTCCAATTAAGCGACAAACGCAACAAAAAATAAGATATTACATAGAGGGTCCTGAGACAAAGATGTCAATTTCAAGTACATTTTGTCAAGTGGGACCAAGTAGACAAATTCATTTTTCATTAAATTAAATTTAAATAATGTGCTACACTCACCAATGGGTATAAGTGTGACAAATTTACCATAAGTGCATCAGAGGCTGCTGTATGTGCATATTGGCAGTATTACTATAATCAGGCTTAAAAAAAAAAAAAACATGTAACAGTGAAACATCAGAAGCACATGTTTTGCTCTCTCTTGGTTTAATTGTTGCTAAAGATACCTCCAACATGTTCTCCAATAATTCTGACTCAACTTTTGAAATTGCTAAGCAATCAGTCACTGCCTCTTATCAATCAGGCATGACAAGTAAACTGAAGAAAAATAAATATACATCATCTACATTAAAATTCAAGTACATAACAGAAAATGGCAGCAACAAACTATAACCCTGATTTTGTTCCCCTCTGTGACACTGTGGTGCTAAATACTAAAATCAAAGATGAGATGGAAATGACTCCTTTGGAGTTTTTTTTTTTTTTTTTAAATATATTTCATTAATATCCAACATTTTTACATCCACACAAACACTACCAAGTAGACTGATATATTGATTGGCATTTGGCACTTCACATCTATATCAGCCTTCAAGACACCAATCAATTGGAAAAAAATCTAAAGCAACAAAGTAGATTAAACAATAAACGTATTGTTTATGATTAGAATTGCAGCATTGTAGTAAACAATGATCTCCGAACCAAATCTTTACAATTTCTACTTTGTCCATGGGCTACTATTCGAGGTAGTAAAATTTCTGCAGTTTTACCAAAGCTCCTATATTAAAGGCAGATTAAATTAAAGCTGAAAAAATGCGGGCATATGAACATCTATTTCACTTAAGATATGATGATTTGGTCAAGCACTTCAATGCACATGTATGCCATATATACATACAAATGAAAGGTAAGACAACATGAAAACAGCGAACAAATATTGGTGTGTACGTGCTGCATTTGTAATCAATTATACATACTATGTTCTACTGCTCATACTATTGAAAAATAGCCCAAGTAGTTTGGTAGTATGCCATTTCAAACAAACTGTGTTGTGTCCTTATTTCAGGAAGTAATAACAATCTGCAAATTGTGATGGTCATGTGATGGTCATGAGGTAAGCCAATGAGCAGTAATCTCCCATGTTTTGGGTCCCGTTGATGCTTTGCCCTGTATTGAGCATGGGCACACGTGTAGCATATAGTATTGCAAGAACCAGTAGCAAAAGATGGCTAAGGCTTATGCTAAAATAGGGCAGGGCATTGGGTCCACAATCTTATGAGATAAGTGCTTAAAATGTTCCCTTCTCCAATGCATACAGACAGAGTTGCTCACATACACGTGTCGAAATTCAGTAGTCCATCCCATCATCGCTTTCATACCAGTCTGAAGGAGCATCAGTCCCAAAGTAACGGTCCCCAAAATTACCTGTAAAAACAATTGCTTTGGGTTACAAGATACTGAATGATCAATTTTCCCCTTTGTTTTTGCCAATCAAAGAGCTCTTACCAATCCCTGGAATTATGTGGAACTCATCATTAACATTCTTGTCCACGGCAGTGGTGATGATGCGCACCTTGGGAAAGGCGTAGGCCACTGAGTGGACCCCCATCTCCGCCATGAGCAGAGAGAGCAGGAAGATCTTATGCTCCTGGACATCATGATCCTGTAACAGATGAGTTTGCAAATCACTCTTATTTAAACCAGTTACTGTGCTAATGTAGATTTCAAGGTCTGTAAAAGTAATAATAATAATAATAATATTATATCTCTCAGCTAGTATGGTGTATTTTATGCATATTTATTTATTTATTTTATTTTTTTAACCGCAGAACAGATTTTTCCTAAAATATTTCAGCAAGAATTTCAATATTTTTATTTAATATTTTGGAATATTTCAATAATATCTTATATCTCTGACCTAGAATAGTGTATTAGTGTCTGTTATGCGATATATAGAACAGATTATAGAACACACACACACACACACACACATATATATATATATACACACATTTACACACACACACATATATATATATATATATATATATATATATATATATATATATTTACACACATGTGTATATATGTATATATACGCATGCATAAAATCAAATTTGGCTAAATACCTGGTGCATCATATCTATATATCCATCCATTTACCAACCAATATATCTTTTATAAATGTGAAACATATTCCAAAGTACCCAAGTTGATAACAGAAGTATTGAATAAAGGCCAGACGGACCTTTTTAAACACCCATGTGAACTTTGTACCCACAAAATGTAGAAATTTGACCAGGATTGTTTGTTTTGTATGCAAGAGAGAGGTCAAAGATCATTCAGAAAAGTATGTGGGGCATCCATTGAAACAGATCAGTCCGAACACATCAAAAATCAGTTTTAGGATTAACATCACTTATCACAACATTCAGCATAGTGAGATGTTGACATTTATCTTGCACATCTTAAAAGTTAGGCTTAAAATGGCATAAACCGGGTGTCAAGACATAAATTACTCTACAATGCACTGAAAATGTTATAAAAAAAGAAAAACCCATCAATGGATGTACTATATAGATGGGAAATAAAAATGCACTATGACCTTTGTGTCTGCGAAAGTGACTTACAAGTAAGACTCTGACAGCCATTAGAGCTGCCGCCCCTGTTGACACGGTGCTGTCCATCAGGATGACATAGTCCTCACTGAGGTCCTTGGGCAGACGCAGGTAATGGAGCTGCAGAGGAGATTAGACCGTAATAAGACAGAGCAGAGATTTATGTGCCATTAGGTAGTACACTAAATATGCAAAACAGATGGAGACGTCAAGGAATTTGAGCGTGTTTCTAAATTTAAAAAAGGTCATCAGATGAACTTGAAGTTCAAAGAAATGCAAATGAGATGCTACAGATTTGAAGATGATTTGGATAGCTAAAAAGTTACAAAAGAAATATTTTTAAGCCCTTTTGCCACATGTAAATGTTGATTATGTGTATTAATATTTATCAGTAAAAATCGTAAAATAAGGCAATTTTTCCAAATAAGTTGTCACTAAATGAGCATAAGAATTATACAATCATTTTAAGTTATATTGATATTTATATTCTCTAATATAACATAGCCATTTCTTGTAACAACATTAGAATGTTATTTGAGGGACATTTGAGGAAAAATTGAGTGATGGTGGGAACTCATTTTTTTGGATTCAGGTCTGAATCAGTTAAATGAAAAGGACAATTTGAACGGATTCCTGTGAATGAAATGAACCAAACCTACCAACTCTCACTTCATTATTGGCCAAACAAAAAGCGCATTCAAAATCAATGATATTCTAAATGTAGGTATTTGGTGGTGATATAAAATTACTCAGGAATAGCCTACATATAAATGTAAAATCATAAGCATTGTTATTAACAAAACTCTTTTTCGTTAATTGAAATAAAGCTGAAGTAAAAAAAAAAAAAAAGATATATATATTACATTAAAAACTTAAACTTTTATGTCAGTTATACAACATTTAAAATTTCCATTTATGTTTTAAGTACTAAAATAAAAAAACACAAAAAAAGCTAAATAGAAATACTTTTTTTACAAAAAATAAAAAAAAATAAAAAAAAAATCACATTAAAATTACTAAAATTAAAACTAAAATTAAAAAAATAAAATATTGATAAGCTAATCCAAAATAAGAATAAATACCATAATAGTTTATAAATTATGCAAAAATAACAGTATTAAGTAGTGTACCAAATGAAAGTACAGCTAGAGGGAGCTGTACGTCATACATTTACAAAACAATCCATCAGCGTCAGCACAGTTGTTGAGTTTATCATGTAGATCATGATACGTGTTATACATCAGGTTGAATACAAGGCAGAGATATCAAATCTGACAAACCACAGAAGTGCAACAGACCGTGACCTGAACAGTAGGGTATGAGTCACTCACACCAAGGCTGAGAACACAAGGGCACAATATAACACAGCTTGATCACAGCTTGTTTATAGACATGCGTGTCAGTTGGATGGGTGAAGACGCGATACCTCAGGCTCTCCTGTGTCGTGATTGGTCTGGATGAGGATCTTTCCGAGTCGAATGTCCTTACAAACAGCCATCAAGGCCTGTTCCATGGTCTCTCCTGCCCGTAGAATGGACACACCAGTGATCTATCAAACAAATAAACAAGAACGAACACAGGTATAAAATCCTGACATACAGATAATAGCAATACCAACTAAGACATCCTAACTAATTTGATCATTATTTTAGTTGTTCTTTTTATTCAATTTATCTTAGTTTTATTAAAGTTCAGTTAATATTTGACTAAGCTTTTTATTTTATATTTTGTTATGAAAATTTTAGTTAATTTTTTAGATATTTCCTTGTGATTTTGTGTTTTTTCTACTTAGGCTTAATTTATTTTTATTTCAGTTTTTCAGTGTTTTTTTTTTAGTTAATAATTTTAGTGCTTCAACTTAAAATTAGAAATGTTGCAATAAACTGAAATAATTTTAACTAATATTAATAATTTGTTACAGCTTTTTTTCAATCAACCGTTAAGTTTTTCATAGCTTTAGTTTTAGGGTGTTCTCACACTTTGGCTTTTTTGGTCCAAATCAAAAAAAGAAATCAATACATTTAGTCTTGATTCGCTTAGGTTCATTGTTAAAAATTACAGTTTGAAAGCTAAAGATACACACACACAAAAAACAGCTTTTATGAAGTATATTTTTGCGACGGAACATCCACACCAATGCTGTGTGCTGGGCTAAAACTGCAAGCTTTATGTGCATAACGTTACAAATTCTGGTGTTGACAACTCGTGAAGAAATTATAAAATGTGTAAATGAGTCAAAACTGGGCCGGAAACCCTCCGTCACACACAAACGAAGATCTGCTGCGAGGAGATGCGGTTCGGATGCCGGTACCAAACTGTGATGGACAACATTGTGACTATGACAGGGAAAAGAAAACAGGTATGCTTGAGCATTCTGTTATTTTTAGGGTTGCATCGTGTGACATCATGTCCTGTTTTTGGTTCGTCTTCTTTGGTCAATGTTCCGTTCATATTTCAGTTGAACTGCTCCAGAGTTCACATTTATTTAAATGAACTGCACTAACCGAGCAATCGCACCAGGGTTCGTTTTAATCAAACCAAACATGCCAAGTATGAACACACCATTAGTTAACAATAATAACCCTGATTATTTTCAAACTGCTTTTTTTCCAGCAAAGCATGTACACATTTTAAACTTCAAATAAACAAACCCTTTTCCCGCTCAGCCTCTTCCCTTCATATACAGTTCCTTGAGGAGTTTCAACAGACACCGGCTAGAGAGAAGAGGAAATATGAATCAGTGATGGAACTAACTAGTGCAATAATCATCAATGAAGACCTGCTTCACTTCACACCATAAAAATTGTATTTGTCCGTGGGGGCGCCGCTAGCAACGCCTATGCATCACTGTATTATGACCAATATCCAGAGCTCGCAACATCGGGTTTAAAAGTTAGTCATTAATAATGACGGTCCACTCACCTTCAGCGGCAGGAAGGACAGGGCGTGCTCTATGAGAAGCCTCATTAATCTCTTTGAATAGAAAATAAATTCATCCCGACTGGTTTCTTTATTCCTGGGGGCACAGGGGACACAGTCAATAATACACAACAGAGATGATGTGCGCTTTGGAGGAGAGTTTGATACTGGAAACATGAAACACAGGTCTGAGAGTTTAGATAAAGTGAGAAAACAGTGGACGTTTACTTCCAAGCATTCAGTGCGAGACGCCCATAAAACCCAGCGTTTTTGAGCTAGGCTCAAAACTAGGGTAGAAAATAGCCTATTACTTATATTTATTTTGATGTTTTTGAATGTAAAAACCAAGTGAACGTCATTAGTTGACCTCAGACAACAATATAATAAAATTTAGCCCCTTTAATATCCGAGCTGTGAGCTATCTGATGAGATGTGAACCATGAAGTAATGCCAACAAGTCTTTCTATTATTATGCAGGCTTTGTTAGGTGCATGCAAAAACAAACATGCAACAACTAGCGCAGTATGGTTCACAAACAAATGATTCGATAACACTTTACAATAAGGTTCATTAGTTAACATTAGTTAACTACATTAGTTAACATGTACAATATTTGAACAATACTTCTTCAGCATTTATTAATCTTAGTTAATATATTAATTCCAACATTTACTAATACGTTATTAAAATCAAAGGTTTTATTAGTTAACATTAGTTAATGGACTGTGAATTAACATGAACGTACAATGAACAGCTGTATTTGTATTAACTAACATTAACAAAGATTAATAAACACTGTAACTAATGCATTGCTCATCGTTAGTTCATGTTAGTTAAAGCATTTACTAATGTTACCTAATGAACCTTATTGTAAAGTGTTACCAATGATTCTTGTGAGCCAGTTCTTTTAATGAATCATTCAAAAAAAGACTCAGTTTGAATCAGTCAGATGAATCCATCACTGAACGAACTAAATCACTCGTGGTTACTGAATCCACATCTGACACACTAAAAGCTGCAGTCCGTAACTTTTTTGTTCACACCTTTTAACAATTTAATATGTCCTTACAAAATAAAATTTAAAGTATTAATTTATTTTAAAAAAATGTACTGACCCAAACTTTTGAATGGTAGTGTAAATAAACAACATATCACAAAAAAAAATGTGTATAATAATATATTGTATAATGTATAAACCTAACCCTGTAGTGTTACATAAGTACTCGAGTATTCACCAGAACGTTGCAGTCGTACCTGATAATAGTGTGCATTCCTCTAACCTGTGGTGTGCTCTCCATGACGCTCAGAGTCTTGGGTAGAGGTTGACCCTGATGGGCAGATGCCAGGGCTGATCTATATGGTACATGGATATAAGATGTAAACACTCCCTTTTTCCACGGGTTGCAAACAAAAAGTAACATACAACACATTTTGTTAATGGAAAAGAGACAAATATAATAATATTTGACTTTTCCCCCCAGTGCAAATATGGTTTGAAAAGCAGGCCGGACGTGATATGGTAGCAGGTCAAGTCAGAGTTAAGGCTGATTCACTTCAAGTCACAATTTCCATTATGAATGTGTTTTTAAAATGAAACAAAAGCCTTATTTACACAAATTAAATCACCCTTACCCAAAAAAGAAACTTCCCAGATCATTAAGATATTAACTTGGGTTATGTGTTGGCTTAATATAGCTAGTAGTTTCAAGGTACAAGGAGCAGTGTGATAAGTATGTGCAGCATCATCTATGTAACTATCAGACTTGGTGTGAATAGGCCTTTAAATTAGAAGTAGGCAGAAGTGAGGGTATTGCAACCAAAGATCTGATGTACAAGCATTAAAGGAACAGTTCACCCAAAAACTACATTTACTCACTCTCATTTCTTTCCAAACACGTGACTAACTTTCTTCACAAAGGAGAAGATAGTCATACTTGAGGGAGAGTAAATGACAGTTTGGAGTATTTTAGGGTAAACTATGTTTTAAAACAGTGAAATAATGTGATATTAAATAAAACCAACAAGATGGTTTAGGGCTGAAACTATACTAAATCACTGCATTTAAAATTACAATATTGTAAATGTGGAAAAACTAAGCAAGGGCTGAGAGAGCCACCACTACAGCCTACAATAAGCGCATAAGAAATAAAATAATTAGCTAATATAATATATTTAACTGCTAAATTTCCTTCATTGTGGCTGCCAGTTCCACCAAACCTAGGCCAACAATCCCATAAAGAAAGACACCATGTCCTAACCAGGAGTGATTCGACATGTGTTCAGCGACAAAAACTTGTCTACACTGCTGATCAGTGTGATGCAATGATAACCAATCAGAAGTTTTGAGGAGCAGGATTTTGAACCAATGAGATTTCATTGTGGGTGTGGCAAAATGTCACAAAAATAGAAAAAAATAGACAGAATGTCCTGTCACTGTTAAAGACTGGTTAGGACACCGTCACACTGACAGAGTGTGAATAATATTTGCCCATTCTGAAAAGATGGAAGTTGAGTTAAACGTAAACAAGCAAGTTGAAAAAAAAAAAAAGTCAAACAATAATAGTAAAAATGCTGATTGTTATTAAACGAGCAGAAGGGATGCAGAGGATGGATAAAAAAAAAAATAAAAAATAAAATGAAGGAAACAGAAAAAAGAAAAGACGAGAGGATGCAAGAATTTATCCTCACATATCCCAGCGGAGTTTCCTCTGAAGGAGGGAATAAATGATCATTGGGAGACAATGGTGACGAGATAGAGACCGAGAAAAGAGAGGGGGACAAAAGAACAAGACTTGATTAAAGTCTATACAGAACAGATGGGACAGGTCACAGCCAAGATGAGCTCAGGTCTGGGCAGTATGTCAGTGGTTTTCTGGCTGGCCTGAATAAAGTGATAAAAGGACAGCAGACGTCTCAATAGAGACAATGTATTGATGGGATTTTCAAGCTGCACAGTCCCTAAAGAGAAAAACCACTGAAATAGGCCAATCCCCGTGTTAGCAACAGCATCAAAGTAGAGACAAAAGGTACACAGTCAAGCTATGGTGTGTTTTTGCTCGCATTTTCTTGTCTTCACATTCAGGTCCTTAAACAGTCTCCACTTTTTGTTATCAGGAAGGATGCATGAAATTGTTCAAAAGTGACAGACTTTTTATATTTAATTAAAAAATCCTGAAAAATACATCACAAAAATTATGATGCAGCCCAGTTGTTGTATTTTTTAACATAGATAATAATACGAACTGTTCTTGGGCACCAAATCAGCCTATTAGAATGATTTTATGAAGGATCATGTGACACTGAAGACTGGAGTAACTCAGTTTTGCCATAGACAAAACTTATTTTAAAATTTTAAATTGTAATTTTATTTCACTTAACTGTATTTTTGATCAAATAAATGTAGCCCTGGCAAGCAAAAGAGTACTTTTAAAAACATTAAAAAAAAACTAAAAAAAAAACAGCCACAATTTTTTGAAATGTTATGTATTATTAGCTGTTTGAATTGGAACAGCCAAGACTTTAGACCAATGAGATTACAATGTGGACGGGGTTGTACATCTCTTTATACGGCGGCCTCGACAACACTCGACATTTAATTTGTTTAGCGTAGTCGTGCGTTTACAACACCATAGCCAGAGCTAGCCTTTTCCTTTTGTCTCTATTTGCATCTCTGCAGTTTTGAGAAAAAAAAAAAAGAAAAGACAGATGAAGCACAAGTTTAAATAATGAAGAAAAGATAAATGGAAGGGAATGAGGGGTAAAGCAGCCATACCTCACTGTGATTTCACGCTGGGATGGTTAGAGCAATCAGTTGAGGTTTTTAGCAAGTATTTCATTACAAACACACACAAGGAGGAGAAGAATAAAAAAAAAAAAGACAAACTCATGAAATGAAATATTCACTCATTAAAAGCCATTCCAAACAGTCAGCCCCTCACCCTCTCCATGGTATACTGGAAAATATTTCATGGCAATGTCAGCTATTCTCGAACCCTACATTTAACCTGATATAGATCACATTCTTACATTTATGTTTCTCATATTTACATCACTGCAAATTAAATCTCTCAGGCGGATTTAATATTCCATATACCACATATAAAGACACTACATTTTCCATAGCTTTGAGGTAAAAAAAAAAAATCTTTGCAAAGGGCGAGTCTTTAAATAAAAAAAGGAACTTTTCTGTTTCCTACAGTGGATTTAAAGAAATATTTTTTAAGAGTCTGCTCTTTTACCTAGACTTTTTTAGCCTATACACTTACCCTCAGTAATAAATCTAATTTAAAAGTAAAAATTTAAATAAGGGAAATTTTATTTTGCATAAATAAATAAAATATTATTTAACAAACCTTTAACAAATAATTTAATATATTACAAGTAAAATGTATGAAAAAAATAATACATTTTACAATTGAGTAGACTAGATAGATAGATCTTTTCTCTCAAAGTAAAAGCCATCATGCACAATATTACAAACCCTCACCATCAAGTTATACCAAAATAACGCAGACCTCAAATCTGACCTCTTTTGGATGCTAAACACAATGCGCCACTGTGGCTTTAGAGCATGATATCTTTTGTACAAAAGCACATGGTTTATTAGTCTTAAAGATCATTCCTCGCTGTGACTGATAGAGTGAAGAAGAGAAAAACATTTTCCACCTCAGGATAATTCATGACTTTATTCAGCCTGTCAGACAAGAAAAGGATTACATTTCAAAGAGGCTCTAAACCCATTTTGTAGAATACATCTGTCATCAATACATGCACATGAAGATCACTCACCAAACGTTCATTAGTGTTAACGTCTTTGTCTTGCTAATAATTACCTAGGTAGACACCTTTAGTAATCATGAAATCAAAATTGATTTTACATTTGCTTTCCTAATGCACGTCTCCTGGTTTCGCAGAATTCACAAATCAGGCCAGGCTTTATACTAGAACAAAATGTCTACTTTGGAAAACAATAAGGTCATCATTTCAACCTTCCTTCGTTTTAATGTGTTAGAAATGATCATACAGAATTTTACAGGTTGCAAATGAAATTACGATGTTACGTTGATAATAATTGGAAGAATAAAACCCTACTCTATATGGTCCTAAACTATGAGAAATGATTCTAGATGTCCAGAAAACAAATTAAAGGGGACTATAAAGGGGAAGACGGACTGTAAAATGAAGATCTAGATTACTGGCCTGACCTTTTCTTGTTTTAACCAATGCACACACTATTTAAAACTGGTACAGTATGGCCACCAGAGGGCAAACTATACTTATACCATGAGCACATTATACTTATACCATGGCATGGGATTCATATGCACATGCATGCAACATTTGAGTGTGTATTAGGAGCACGTGGACCATCTAGCAGGGATAACAACATGCATGTTGACCACTCAACACTTTAATATGCACAGACCAATAACCATTCTCACTCAATGTTGAACAGAAGAGAATAAGGAGACGTTTTTATTACGTACCTTTTCCAGTTGACTGTGAACGTGCTGAACAATAAGATCCAACGCTACAAAGTTTTCTCCACCTGGGGCAACAATGGAAAGGGGCAAACTTTTTTAATGTATATCATAACTCAAATAATGAATTCAAATGCATGTTATACTTCAATTAAGTAGGAATATTTTAGTTATTTTATACATTTAATTATTTAATTGCCATACCATCATCAAAAGCTATATTCATGGCATATATACACACACACAAACCAAAATTTATTCAGACACATTCAACATTTGCGTTATCAAATCAGTTGATATTTCACTGGCCATCCTTCTGTTACTGACTCACAAATTAATTAGGGTGCACAGCTGTCAGCTGCACCCACTAGTAAAAAAAAAAATATATATATATATATATATATATATATATATCAAAAATCAGTGTTTCCTAGGATTTTTTAGGGGGGGGCATTTTTCATTGCATAAAAAATATATTATTTTTTAGCAAACAAAAAGCATGTCTAATTAATTGAAATCATGTATTATGAACATTTAAGAAAAAAAAAAAAAATATATATATATATATGAAAAAAAATCCACACTAATTCTGTTTTGTGATTTTGCTGGTAATCAAATGAAACATAAAACACAAATTGTATCATTTATCATAAACTTTTTGTAAAATAACATGCTGCACAATGAGCTTTACTGTTAAAATTAAAACATGAATTATTCCTTAAATTCAGTTTTGTTTAAAAAATTCACAATTTATAAAAATGATTAATTCTAAAAACACACCCCACTAAAACAATTATAGGGGAAACATTGAAAAATGATATCTGGTGTCTGAATAATTTATGGTTTGCCTTCTTATAACACCACAATTACAACTATATAAGGTTTTTCAAAATATTTATAAGATCATTATAAATTCAAAAAAATATATATATTAATTACATTTCTGAATTAAAAAAAAAGCCAAGTAACATTTTACTAAAATATGCTTAAAATAGTCAATACTGGTGGGCGTTTTGCAGTTTTGACAATTTCCAAATTCACCTACCCCTTGGGACCACAATATCTGCAACCTGCACAGTGGGTTCGATGTACTGTTCAAACGCTGGCTTGACAAATTTGTTGTACTGTTTAATGACGCCTGCAATATCACGCCCTCGATCCGTGATGTCCCTTTTCAGACGCCTGACCAGCCGGATATCAGAGTCAGTGTCTACAAACACCTTCATGTCTAGCAGCTGAGGGGCACATAGAGACAGAAATACAAAACAAAAATGTCAAAAACTGACAAAATGTGAGATAGACAAACAGTTAAGACTAAAATACCTCAACAGGCCACAGCTATGTTTTCTGATGCACTTTTAAGGGTTTAATGCATGTGGTTGAGACTCAGGCATTCAACAGTAGTGGAATATATACACAATTTAGAAAAAAAGAAAAAAATATATTTACATTAAAGTATATAAATATTCGAAATATTCCAAAGGAGGCTTCTTGAGACTCCTTTGGAAGAAGACGCTGACGTGCAGACGTTAACTACTGATGGGGTGTGTGTTGGGCCGAGTCCAGGACAGGTCATCAGAGGTGCACGCCAAGAAACTTGATGCTCCTGACTCTTTCCACAGCAGTACCGTCAATGTGTAGGGGGACGTGACTGTTCACTTTCATCCTCCAAATGTCCACGATCATCTCTTTGGTTTTGGAATGGATCGGGATGACTGGAGAACCCTTGTTCGTGGCCTATGCCCAAAGTTGGGTGGTAGGCGTAAGTAAGTAAGCAAGTAATCTCTTTGGTTTTGCTGATATTGAGGCAGAGATTACAGAAATAAAACATAACTGGACCTTGGAGCATTGGAAGAAGGTCGCCTGGCCCCATTAGTCCCGTTTTCTTTTACATCACGTGAATGGCCATGTTTGTGCGCCCTGTTTAGTGATGGCACCAGAATGCACAGGGAGACATTGATAAGCAGGTGGAGCGAGTGTGATGCACTGGTCAATGTCCTGCTGGGAAACGCTGGGTCTGGACATTTATATGGATGTAAAGTTGACACGTGACCAACCTAGACATTATTGCAGACCAGGTTTACCCCTGCAATGGTGTTCCCTGGTGGAAGATCCTTTTCAGCAGGATAATTCACCCTGACACACATTGTTCAGGAATGGTTGAGGAACATGATGAAGAGTTCAAGGTGTTGCCCTGGCCTCCAAATTCTCCAGATCTCAATCCAACAGTGTCTGTAGGATGTGCTGGAGCAAAAAGTTTGATCAACAGCGGCTTCACCTCAGAAAAGATTTGAAGAACACCAGAGGAGAACTGGCCCCCGACTGAGCCTGGGTTCTCCCAATATTTTTTTTTTCTTCATTGTGTCACCTGATGGAGTTTTAGGACACCTTTAGGTCACTTGATGCTTGCTCTTGGCTTCCTCAGTTGGGGATATTCAAATTAATTAACCAATCAGTACCCTTGATCAGCTCTACCAAGCGTGGATGTTTTTCCACTAAGAAACGAACATTGTTATGTTTTGATTGATACTGTGAAGCTACTTTGATGCAATCTACAGGGGTTGGACAATGAAACTGAAACACCTGGTTTTACAACACAATAATTTGTTAGTATGGTGAGGGCCTCATTTTGCATCCAAATACAGCACCAATTCATCTTGGGAATGACAGATAGAAGTCCTTCACAGTGACCAGAGGGATTATGAGCTGTTCCTCTTCCAGAACAGTGTCCAGGTCACTATATGATGCTGGTGGACTTGCTCCTCCAAAACACCTCAATAATATTTAGATGTGGTGACTGTGCAGACCATGGGAGATGTTCAACGTCACTTTCATCTTCATCAAACCCTTCGGTCACAAGTCTTGCTGTGTGTGTTGGTGCATGATCATGCTGATACACGGTTTGAGCATCAGGTGCTCATGATCCTCCAGAAGGGTTTGGTAGTCCTCGGCAGTGTCGTGTCCATCAAATACAATCAGGATTGTCATGATATTGGAGCTCAAACCATCACTGATCCACCCGTGCTTCACTCTGAAGATTGGCCGCCAGGCATATAGATGTGAAACCTCCAACATTGGCCAGTGTTTCAGTTTCATTGTCCAACCCCTGTATATTGTGAAAAGTGCTATATAAATACACTTGACTTGAAGAACGCCTTTTTGCCAGATACATCATGACAACTTCAGGGGTCTTGTAGAGTCCATGCCTCGACGGGTCGGCACTTTTTTGGCAGCACACGGAGGACAATTGGCATATTAGGCAGGTGGTCATAATGTTTTGACTCATAAGGTAAAACCTTACTTTCCTCCAGTCCAAAGTGACGAAATTTTGCAAGGCAGGCACAATCTGTCCAGGACCTACTACTGTCTCTCCTCGACGGTTCTTGTTTCTGAAAACACGAATATGATCTTTAAATGGAGCAAAGTGATAGGATGTTTTAAAAAGCGGCTCAGCAAAGTAGAAGTCAGGATCAATCAAAGCATTAGTGCAGCGTGACGGCAACTAGCCAAGACACACCGCTGGTGCTGACACTGAAAATAAATATCATTGAGTGAGCCGGCAAAGCATTCAATTTCAGGCTAACGATAAACAATCCAACAATCCTAAACAGCAGCGCAAGCAGCCCTGCCAACACGGCGAAATATAACTTATGCTATTCTTGCATGCCTGCACACTGTCTTATAAGACTGGGGTAAAAGGTCGAGTGTATATCAACTTTTACAGGACAGGAAGTCATTGCTCATCCTTCCTGAACGAATATCTCTCAGATAAAATAATAAATGTGAGCTGTCACTGTATTCACAAAGACCTGCCATGAGAAAGAGTTGAACTGAAAACCCTGATCCATTCAAGCCAACAGATGCAAAAGTGTCTACCGTTTGTTGAGTTTCATTCATTCTGCGGCACGTCTGCTGCAAGGTGCTCATAAATCACATCAGGATGAACTGCTTTGCCAATGCGCACACAATAACTCCAATTTTAATTTGTATAGATTTCCGGAAACTTTGCACAGGGAAGAATCGAAACCCGGCAATGGGAACGGTCAACGCTGGTGTAAATAAACGCCGCCTATTCACTTCCTGTAGCCAGTCCTTACCTTCATCATTAAAGAGAAAAGAATCAGTCATCTTCATTGAGTGAGGAAAGAATATAACACAAGGAGAGGAAAACGGACAAGCGAGGACAGTCCTTGTGCAGTTTTAATAGGAGCAGGCTTTAGAAACGTGATTTTATAAATCTATTCTTGAACCTGAGATGCAGTTTCTCCCCTAAATGATAGAGAGACAACTAGAACTCATTATCTAACCATTATTCATGTATATTCAGGGCTGCAAAGAGCCAGAGATGGTATTGCAGAGAGAGAATCTCATCTTCTGGGTAGGGTTGTGAAAATGAGGTCTATTACTCAAAGGCAGAGACATACCAGTCTGGGGGAAATTTTCGGGATCATTTCACCGCAAATTCAAAAAGAAATAAACACTTCCAAGACGGTCCTCGCACCTTGGTGATCATGCTCTAAAAATTAAGACATTATAATTTGCATAGCGATAATGAAGCCTGCTTTTAAGACCATAATGGGTTGTTTTTTTTTTGCATTGCAATATTATTTTCATTACCACAAGCACATTTTCATTACCATAATAAAAAAAATCAATAATTCTCATAAATGTTATACATTACAATTCAAAAGTTTAGAGTCAGTAGAGAAATGTATACTTTTATTTAGTAAGGAAGGAAGCATTAAATTGATTAAAAAAAATGACAGCAAAGACATGTTACAAACGATTTTCATACACATGTGTAAAACCATCATATCATATTTTAAATTGCCCTTTATAATTTAAATATTAATTTTATAAGGTTTTACATCGCATTATGGTAGGCTACTGTAGAATTTCTTAATAAAACGAAAAAATACATTTTGCAAGTTGAAAAAAAAAAAAAAAAAGAAGTTTGATGCCCATTTGACATCCATCACTAACCTTTGGGAATATATAATACATAATACTCCCTCTCGTCTCTTCACATCTACATCACACTATCATTACACATCTCTCTTTTCATTTGACCTTATCTTTTATTACACCACCATTTTCCCCTCTGCTTTATGACTCCCATGATGCTCTTCTATATATCAGGCTATGAAGCTTTCCGCAATTCTTCCCCTCTTTCACTAAAGTTCCTTTCTGATTTCACAAACCACACTTAAAGATTATAGCTGACACTTATATAATGTCCAGTGCGACAAGTTTAATATGAGGCTTACCTTTAAAAGCTCCTTGTTGGCAAAAGCCAAGATTCCCTCAAATATCACAACGTTGGCCCCATAGACGGTTTTCTGCACAAAGGATCATAAACAGAATATCAAATGACCAGTAATATATAACACGGATCAACTCTAAGGATTTTTTCTCCTGCCAAAATTAACTGACCCCACCAAAAAAATAAATATGAATGAATAAATAACTAAAGTTGACCCATGTAACATTGTATTCTAATAATAAGACTTAAAAAGCATGTGCAAATGATAAAGTTTTGCGACAATCCATCAACTGTCCCGAGCGTTTTTCATTGTGCAGTCCTTATTGTTGAGCCCTGGCATAATATAATAATGCATTGATAAAATCAATTATAATTAATCAATTATATAAAGCATTAAGCTTTTTTAATATATATAAAAAAACTGATTTATACTCATACTGATCAAATTATCCACAAATAAGGTAGACAAAGCATCCCAAAAAATGCCTTGAAGTGCTTGTGCTGGACTACTACTATTTTTTACTTCAAATATGATGTTAATAAACTGAAGCAGTGCGGGGAGAGACTGTGGAAGTGTGCAGTGATGCATTTCCTCCATGCTTCCCTGCTTCAGAATGAGGGGAACCCTGATGGTGTCATGATCCCATTAAAACAGATGCACTACCATGAAGCTTCCCGTCAATGGCTTGGCCACTCATTCTGTATTGATCAGCACACGTGGTCTGTAAACACCACAGAACCTTAAATCTCCCTTTGTCACTCACCAACATTATGATCTATTTATGGAGAAATTAAACTTTAAATTCTAGGAAGACAATAAAAGCAAGCACAGATACTAAATAATAATGTCTCAACTGATGTAATTATAGTGCTGTGGTTTAACTGGTACTGCTTTATTTCTATCAGGCATGACATTGCAAGTTGCCTAAAGAAGAAAATGCAACCAACATTGTACCAAAATGAGATTTCAATGATATGAGTTTTTGGTTTTATTTTGTTTTAAAATAGAAGTGTACGAGTTAAATTAAATCAATACAGAGATAATCATATAATAATCAGTTTTAGACAGTAAATCCATCTAAATTAACTAAAATAACAAGTTATGGTAATGTTCTTCTGCCACAATGCGGCATCATAAAACTAGAACATACAAATAGAACAAATACATTGCATTACACTTAAAGCAATAAAGCACAAGTAATTTCTTCTATGCTAAATTATATCAAATTATTTTATTTTTGCGAATTCTACTGGTTGATGCAGAATCTACACAGCTTTATTTTGCACGGGAAAACAAATCAATAGCATGCACGAGTCTATATAGGCAATCACACACATGCTTACCCACTCCTTGCGACGGTTATGGGTGGTGAAGTCATACACAGGCACTTTGATGCTTTTGCCCTTTTTCAGTTTTCTCAACACAGTAACCACCAGCTCAAAATCAAAGGCATCCGGATGATCAAAGTTGTACTCGTTTCTGGCAGCCAACTCCTGTTCCTCTTTACTCAAAACCTGCAAGTCAGCAAGAATAAGAAGTTCAAAAAACGTTAACAAGTATACTTCGGCAGCCCGTGTTCCTCGACAGTCCACAATTTGTGTCATCTCTGTCTACGGGGCACCCTAATTTTTGAGTCCACGTGGACGGATAGCACACACCAGCGCTTGTGCGAGTGACTTAAGCGCTTGAAAACAAAGCCGCTGTGAATAAGCGGAACGCCGAAATTAAATAATGAAATGTGCCATTTGAAATTTTCTTCTAAAATTATCATTTTTATCAAGCTTGTATATTTAAGTTCAGTAATTTCACTTAAATGGCAATGGAGATTACTTATTAATTGTCATTTAAGTGAAATTACTGAACTTAAATTTACAAACTTGATAAAAATGGTCATTTTAGAAGAAAATTTCAAATGGCATTTAGAGGCTTTTGCATCTGAACTCTTCATATATAAATTATGGTGGCGGATAAATGTTGTGAGGTTGACAATAACAAAAAAGGTAATATTCAAAGAAAGCGTCCTGTAGAAGTCCCACCATAAAGAAACAGATTGACTGATTGAACCACTCAATTAGACCACTAATAGGCTGAAGGATATGCCATTAAATCAAATAAGGATTAATGAATAGACCTTATAGTGTTTCAGCACATCCAACAGGGACAGGACCAAATTATATTAAAGCTTCAATAGTTTCAACACATGAAGAAGTTCCATTTGGAGCAGTTTAATGGTCTGCAAACGCAACTAGAAACAATAGTTGCTGTCTTAAAAGGACAGAAAGTCAAAAGCAGATGTATTCTGGGTCTTAAAAAGTACCTTGTAGAAAGAGTCCATAGAAAGCAGAACAACCCAAGGAACATCAAGAGCCTCTATGATCTTATTGGCCACGGTGGTTTTCCCAGAGGCACTCCCTCCACACAGACCTGCAGGACACACCAGAAGACCCAGCTTGTTCAAATGCACAAAGAGCAAATATTTAATGGAAACGTTTGACCACGATCATGGCACAACTATGAAAGTTGCTCTTGTTATTAAGGTAAGATCTGAATTCAAAAAGGGCTGTTAAGCAAATCCCCTTATCAAAATCATGTTTGAGAAACTTATACCAAAACAAGACATCTTGAATGAATTTGTATTAAGGTTCCCAAAAAAAAAACAACAACGTGCTTTTAGATTCATTGTGCTTCACAATAATACATAATATAACAGCTTACAGTGGGGGAAATAATTATTTGATCCCCTGATGATTTTTTAAGTTCGCCCACTCACAAAGAAATGAAGGCTCTATCATTTTTAATGGTAGGTTTATTTTAACAAATCAACCAAAAAAAAAATCAACCAAAAAAATTCAGAAAAAATAAATAAATTGAATAAACGTTATAAGTTAATTTGCATTTCAGTGAGTGAAATACGTTTTTGATCCACAGGCAAACCATGCCTCAGAAACTTTTATTATTATATTATATATTTATATGATTAATGAATGTGCCACAATGCAATTCAATATAAATGTGTCTTTCTTGTCACCCAGCTTTACTTGTATAATTCTTTAAATTGCAAAACCTGGTTATTATCCACCATCCACTGTGATGCAAACTACTTACTTGCCACAACAATCATGATATATAAATATTAATGAATTATTAACTCATCTGACTACATTACAGAAAAGCCATTCATGTAAGACATTATGCTGACCACTACATTTGCAGATACTAAAGTTAAGTATCAGAGAGATCTCTAGAATAAAGGCCATAAAGAAAATGTGATAAAAATGAGATTCACCACCAGTGGGAATAACAAAAAGCTTCTTGTTGTCCCATGGATTAAAGTTACTTAAAACTGCTTCAGTGTTCTTGTGTCCTCTCTCGCCTCCCTGTTTTACTGACCTTTGGTTAAGGGAAGATCATTCCACTTGGGTGGATTTATTAGCTTCTCTGACCGAGCGAGCAGGGATGACAGTCACACCAAGACACCAGACTTCGTTTTTTTTTTTTTTTTTTTTACAGGAATAATTGACTGGAGCACATCCAAGTGTGAAATTGTAAGCCGTTCGACAGGCTCTTTGTGAGTAATGGATTGCATACTAATGACCTCAGAGCTTAGTCCTGAGAGAGCTCATGTTCTCAGACCAGATTCACACAACAAAAGTGTAAACCCTGCTACACTAATATTTTCCACAAAAGATTTTAAACATGCTTTAAGATGCATGGCAAAGAATCCTAAGATAATTAACAGTGTTACAGCTTCGACAAAATTAAGCAGCAAAACGGTTTTCAACATTGACAATAATCAGATATCATATTTACAATCTGAACCCTGGAATATATTAATCTAAATATACCAAATAATATTTAGAAATACCAAATCAGCATATTAGAATGATTTCGGTAGGATCAAGTGACACTGAAGACTGCTGAAAATTCAGCTTTGCCATTGCAGGAATACATTACATTTTAAATATCATTTAAAACAGAAGACCGTTTTTTTAAAATCACAAATATTACTGTTTTTTGTATTTTGATCAAATAAATGAAGCAATGGTGATCATTAAAGACCAAAACAAATGCCCACATTTTAGAACAATAGTGTATCATGTCTCATTTTTAGAGCAAGTAATGTCTATATTCTCCAAAAAAGAAAAAACATTCATTCTGTATTAGCCTTACGAGTTAATTTATACTGCATTTTACATTTATGCTTTTTATTTAATACTTGCTAATCTTCTGAGTTTAATAAAGTATTAACAAAATATGAAACCTAAATTAAACATATTTAATTAATAAATGACTTACTATGCAATGTTTTTATAATCTTTTGTCAAATATGATAATTCATTGCACTTTATTTAAGACTGACTTGTGGTAATCAAATGTAGTAAAGTTATGCATGTGTGTCGTACCTATGACAAAGGCTTCTTTAAAGGTGGTCCCAGTAACGTTGTACCAGGGTGGTCGCCCTGCAGTGTAAATTGTCCTCTTATTTGTCCTTAGTAATGGAGGCTCAGTTTTGCTTTGGCTGGTGGTCCGTTTCCGTGGGGACAGCGAAGGGGTGAGGGGACATCTTGGTCTCATAAGGCCATCGAGAGAATCCTCGCCACTACCACGAATTAAAGACAAACAAATCAAACTGCAAAACATTATGTTTTATAAAGTAGCACAATGGGATTTTCTTTAGCAAAACATTTTTGTGTCACTTAATCATCAATAACTGATAAACGATCATTGAACAGAGCAAAGTAGTAAGTGTGAGTGTCCACGTCGCCATCAGATATGCCTTTATAATCTTGAACGGCCCCATTTGACCTGAGCATAGCTATTGGACACTGTTTCATAGAGAGCTTGAGGAAATCTGGGTCTTTGTGATACCCTCAGAAAAAGCTGCTCACATGATCATTTCTGTAAGTGTGGAAGAGGGACTAGGAGCTTTCTTTATTTCCTGTCCAGGAAACCACACATCTGCTCAGCCAAACCTGGAGCCTCATTTGAGTAAGACTCTCATCACATGGACAGACACTGCACACTCACTGGGGCTAATGAATCATAAAATTTAAGTACAGTCCATTACACAATAGCAGTGCTAAAAAGGTCAGGATGTTTGCTTTGAAAGACTGGGTTTATGTGGATTAAGGGTGTGACATGTTTTGAGCATTTTGCTGATAGGCTACTTTTGATTTTTTTGGAAGGAATACAAGGAATGTGTTACATTAGGCTCTTGTTGAGCTAAAATGCGATTTAAAATTGTTATAGTTAATGGAAATATCCATATCAAGTTATATGAAACTCTAACGTGCATGTTATGCTTAATTACCCTGCCCGTTTACACCAAGAATGATAACTAAAGATAACTATCTATATTAACGTCCACACCAGCGGACGCTTTCGTTAAATTTATTCTAATTTCTAGGTGAGTGCCACTTGACTGTCACTTACTTTAAATGCTCGAGCTCGTTACAGGAGGATGGACTCTGATTGGCTATCAATGTTTTTATCGCTATTCAGCTGGGAAAAATCGTTCTGAAAGTAATTCCAACGATAGCGTTTTAATGTGCAGTTATCGTTATAGCTGTGGTGTGGACTCCGCTATTTTTTAACGTTGAGAACGTTTTTTAGAACTAGGCTATCCTATATCTTTAACGTCATTTTTAATGTAAACACACCCCAATTAGCGTAGTTTTTATTTGACAACTAAAAGTGGATAATATCGACTATTAGCATTCAAAATAAAAGTAATGCTTTCGTTTATTTATCTTTATTATGCATGTTGCTTTACAGCCCTCTTCATTCAACTCATTCTTCCATTGATTTGATTTTGCTGCCACGACAGCAGCTCCAGAAAAAAAAGCATCTGGTCATTCTGTTTGAGTTCTAGATCTCAACCAGACAAAAAATAAGACCAAACAAGCAGGTAACGTTACACTGTAGCCAAATGTGTCCCTTGCTGTACTGTTGCCAGTGGTCAAAACAACACTGTCCTTTATTTGTCAACCATATCAGTTACTAATAATCACATTAGCTGAGCTCGACAGACACTTGATCTACTCACCTGTCAGATCTCGACAGCGCCTGATCATCCTCCACTGCTTCTTTCTGTTGCAACTGGCCATCGTTTTGGCTCGTTGTCATCGCCATGTTTTGTGCCGCGAACGCGCGGAAACGCATGCCGGAAGTGGGTTTACGTCACGCTTGTGGTGGCGCATAGAAAACGCAGAGTAAACACGTTCTTCTTTTTTAATTTGACTGAATTTTATGGTATTACAAATATATACATATATATATGGGCTTATTTAACATTTAAACTGTGCACGCGCGCAAGTTTGTTTCCATTGTTGATTACAGCAGCAGGGGTGTTCAATCCTCCTCCTGGGGAGGCAGGTTTCCAGAAAGCAGGTTCTGTATGGTTCTGTGACTGATATACCAGGGTAAATTTACGGGAAGCACAGATAATACGAAATATTTTCCGTTGTGAGAGGGTGATCATTGTTTCTTTATTTCCTGTAATAAAAAGACATTTGTATGTATTGCTTTATAGTTGTAGTTTGTAGTTATTCAACAACAAATGTCAGATTAATGTTCACATACTGTTTCCCACCTGGTGTTCCAGCAGTTAAATTTTCACTTTTTCTAATTTGCCTTTGAAGATGGACCTTATACAGCTCTATGGCAGGCAACCAGAAAGACAAAATAATTCAACATGGTTGATAAAGTGTTACAAACACAGACCAAATATTTAAATGAGGAAGGACAACTGCAGAAAATGTCCTACATTGCTAACATTCTGCATGCGGTATGTGAAACCCTCATCTGCATGTAAACCCCCAGCCATATTCTGTAAAATGTAATTTTTTATTCTCTCATGTAAAAAAGAGGGAATGCGTTATATGCATAATATCTCTATGGGCCTCTCCGCATTTGTAATTTCTGTCACAGCAGAGGTGGTCTCAATCATCCTACAGTGCAAGGATGCTTGTTGCAAACAGAAACCTAAAGACATTAATCACTTACAACTATGACAGATTGTGGTGTTGCAGGAGGGTCAAAAAATGTGGCCATCAGCAATTGCAAGACAATTAAACCAAGATACTCGTACTCGTATTAACTCCAAGGAGGTTGATTGAACTAACTTCTCGCATGTGTTTTGGAACCGAAATACCCATAAGCAATTTTTGGGTAACTTAGCCTATACGGTATGGGTTTTGGGTGGCCTATCCTATTTACAAAAGTTGCCTCGAATTTAAAATAACTTTTCCATTTCCGTCTTACAGACACGTGCACCCATTTGCACTGAAGCCAGAATTGCGCAGCAATTAGGCTAGGCTAATCGTTAATTCCCAACAGACGCAGACTTTATTCACGTTAAACCGAGCTCTGACACCTTTTGCGGATCCTACTATAGCTAAGGCGTATCCCTTAATTACTATTATATACGTCCTGGTGACGTTGCTTGTAGCTTTCCAATGACGAACGACTGGCTTTTGAATATTACGTTTGCAAAGATGACGTTGCTCTCCTTTAGCTCATGAATATTAATAGCCATGCCTTCGCCATGGTAAGATTCGTAAACGAGTTAACCGGACTGCTGAATCTTCTGCACCACATCTATCCGATCTTCCCCACAGCCAAGTTTGCCAGCTCCGCACACAGCATCGGAATTACTGACCGCAGTCCTGTTTTCTCCTTTCTGTGGACCTGATGCAATGAGTGCTTTCACTCATTTTTCTGAATCCTCCGAAAATGACTTGGAAGAATTTTTATTTTGCCTTCTAATTTAAAACGCATATTTTAATTTTCGCTCGCAATTCGTTTTTTTTTTCCCCCACTGGTCACTGAAGCTGGACCATGGATCCTCCACCGACTTCAGAGAAATCGCATCTCATCAACGAAAGAAATGCCAAAATATACTCCTTAAAATTTAACAGGTAAAATAATGTAGCCTATTCATCGATTTCACAAAGGCATTTATTATCCACTATTATTATTATTATTATTATTATCAATTTGCATTGGAGATTTTAGGTCTGCAATGCAAATTGGTCTGTTCTGATATCTGATATTAGATTCTGGTCTGGAAATTTGCAGAATAAAATTAAACGTTTTTAAAACATGTAAAATGTATTTAGTTCTTATTTAGAACAGATAATATAACTGATAGCCTATTTTCCGACTTAATTCTCAAAATCCCTTACAACATGACCTGTTGTAGCGAACAGATGGAGTCTGATATTTCCACAATGTGACTAATTCGAAAACAATATGCGCCAAATTGAGTTACGAAAGCCATTCGCGTGTATTTTTAACACAGTCCATAATTTAAATGTGTTGAGTTTGTTCGAGAGATTCGAGGATTCGTTTCATGCTTGAGTTTATTTTAGCCTTTTTGAGCAATAGCCTCAAACTTTAGTGAGCAAAATTGACATTTAATGACTTCCATTTGGAGATTACACACGATATAAGATTTTCACTATGTTTCTTTGAAGCAATAAAATCAGATAAAACCATATTGCATCAAAATCTTTATAGCCTCCTTTACGCCCCATGCAGTAAGCTATAGCAAGCCGGTGAGAGAACAGTTTCAGCACCCTGGACAGATACTCTTGAGTTGTCAATATGAAAAAGAGTAATATAATTTAACGTGTTGCCTACTCAGAAATGATAACCATCATTATCCATAGTGTTTATAAATGGTGTGTCATTTAAATATAACTCTTGGTTATAAGTAGCTTTTTATTAGGCCAGCAAATATGTAACTCGGTACTTTATTATGCCTAAATAACAGATAAAGTGTAGCCTACTGGTACGTAACGGATATATTTATCATGAATAATACGAAAACATCACAATTTGCGCTGGACATAAAATTACACAATGATGGACTTAAAATTACACAAAGGCATGAGTTGAATTGCTGCTAAAACATTGACAATTCTCACAAACCAAAGCCGTAAAGTAGCTTATGTATTTGTGACATTGAGGATGATGTCGAGGAACAGAACAATGAATGATTGAAACCGCGTAATTATTACAAATTTGTCTATGCGACAAAATGATTGAGTCCAGCAGGAGATAAGGGCAAACGATAGTGCAAGGACAATATTTCATTGGAAGTCGTTTTCCAGTTGTTTGCAGTGAATTTCGATGGATATCCCGCTGTTTAGATTGTGGTCTTGAAAATATTTAGATGAATGTGGTGTGGTAGAAGCATTTTTTGGAAGCTGCTGAAACAAATAACATTGCCTGCATTACATTAACAAATATTTCAGAGAATGGTACATCATATGATTGGTGTATCAACAGGTCGCTTGAAAAACACGTGAAACAATTGCGCTATTTTCTCAAATTGAAAATCTGCCAAGCTCTTTCTGTCTTTAAGAGAGAAGAAAATGGATAAATGCATGTGCTGTACAGTGATAACGTTATTTTTAAAACTTAATATTCTATTATTATCAACACCCATATATAATGTTAAAAACTGTAATGTTAAACTGCATCGATTTCAGAAAGATTTTAAACGTGTTATTTTTAAGAAATAAATGAAGAGTTCAGATGCAAAAGCCTCTAAATGTCATTTGAAATTTTCTTCTTTAATGATGATTTTTATCAAACGTGTACATTTAAGTTCAGTAATTTCACTTAAATAACAATTAATAGGTAATTATCATTGCCATTTAAGTGAAATCACTGAACTTAAATATACAAGCTTGATAAAAATCATCATTAAAGAAGAAAATTTCAAATGGCATTAAGAGGCTTTTGCATCTGAACTCTTCAAATATAGGCTAGGCTATATATAGCCTAGGCTATTTTGATATCAAAATGCTCGTAATTTTATATCACTGCACAACACATTCTACCGTCTTGATCCAGTGGGGTGTAAAGAATCAGGACCCCGTCATGCTTTGCATTGCCACAGGATCGACAGCATGTTTCAGAAACCTCCAGTAAACATCTCCATATGCGCCTTAACCACAAGAAGGGGCTAATGCATGCATTAATATGAACAGATGAGATATTGTTAGAGGAGGAATGTGAATTGTACCATACAAATGCGGTTGAACCTGCCAGCAGTGGCAAAATTCACTGCATAAAAAGTGAAGTTTCAGCCATCACATGAGGCATTTAGCATGACACCGATGTGGTATTTACTAAACAACATAAAGCAATCATGCTCTTTCTTGCGCACCGTAAATGATGGCAAATAAGGTGTCTTGCGTTTTTACTTAAAAAAACAACATGATTTTAACGATAGTTTACCGTAAAATTATAAAATATTTTTATATTTCTATATTTAAAAAAACCGTTAAGATAGCTACGCATCTTAAAATTTGCAAAAAATTAAACCGAGCCAAACTAGACACATTTATATTACAATTGTATTTTAATAATAGTCATCATTGCAAATGAATACTGATTCAATAAGTAGATATAGAATATGGCCAAAGTTCATACATCAGGAGATCAGAAAACATATGTGTTTTCTGAATATTGTTGGACGATGTCTATGCACTGGACTAAACAAAAATGAAAAAAAATCATGCAGTGTAGGCTATCATGTCTGTGTGTCCCAGTGGGGTGATTAAACAGACGCCGTGTTCCACTCGACTGCCTTCAGCAGCGCTCGTGTGTGTGTGTGTGTGTGTGCGCGCCTGTGATGCAGTACTGGTTATCTCATGCGCACCGACATTGCGCTTTCCGCCCCATTAGCTCCATCATTGCGTCTCATCAACACATAGACAGAGAAGGGCCGAAAACGACAATGTCAGCAGATTTAAACTCAGGCTGATCTGGTTGTTCATGGCATGCACTAGCATTTCCCCCCACAAAGCAATGCTACACACATTTTTATATAAAACATATACTTATATTGTGAAAATATAGTGCCTGAACTTAAGTGATATCATGTAACTTTCATGATATCCATCCATCCATCAAACTGCTTAGGGTTGTGCATGAGATGCTGCTAGAGCTTATGCAGGATGTTGTCAAATTTGCATTATAGACTCTACTTTACATGATCATAGCCAAGGGTTATTAAAGGATATGCGTGAAGGCTGATTTACACGTGAGAGTTGTAAAAGTCATTGAAATGGTCCCATTATATATCATGGCTTCTACTTTTAGTGAATTCTCAGGTTCCAAAGAAGGTTGTCCAGACCTGCCTTTGGGAAATGGGGATATGGCTGGTGCCATCGAGCTGAAGAGGCCTGTGGGAACTCATTGCCATGGGAAAAAAGCAGCCTGCGATGAGAGCCGAGAGAAACTCATAGCAAAGAAGAAACTGTACATCGCCTCCATAGTCTGTCTGGTTTTCATGATTGGAGAAGTTATAGGTAAGAACAGAGTGTCTTTTAAGGAAACGTATGGGTTTATTAAATGTTAAAGCCAGAAATTCTTAACTGGCATAAATGTAACATTACTTTTCATATATATTGTATACAATAGGCTAAATCACATTATAAGTTGTGGCAAAGAACTTACTGTATATAAAAAAACATCATCCATGCATTTAGCTTTGTCCTTGAGTGTAGGTTATGGTTAGGTTTTAGGCTTTGGATTATGAGAATAAATGTACTTGTAGTCGCCAAGTTACTCATAGTCAGTTGAATGTCTGTTGGAGGACCAACAAAATAAAGTGTTAGCAAATATTAAGCTGACAGTCTACTTATACTCTAATGACAGTTAGTTGACATGTAGTTGAAAAGTTACTTATAGTAAGTAGAATGTCTAAAGTGGACTATCGAAATAAAGTGTTACCCAGTTTTGCACTGTAGCATTTTTTACAGTCTTTTACCGTTAAAATCTCGATAATTTTTTACAGTTTATAGTGGAAAAAGGTTCTTTATAGAGTTTTAAAAATTATTCACACTAAGAAAAAAAGGAAATGTTCACTGAAAGGTTTTTTTGGGGAGCCAAAAATGGTTCTTCTATGGCAAAAACGTTTTTTTGGGAGTACCTCTCTTCCTTTCTCCTTCTTTGCTGCTCTTGCAGGCGGTTATCTAGCACACAGTCTAGCCATTATGACCGATGCAGCGCACCTTCTGACGGATTTTGGCAGTATGATGGTCAGTATTTTTTCCTTGTGGATCTCCTCAAGACCTCCAACCAAGAGAATGAACTTTGGCTGGCACAGATCAGGTGAGGCCATCTCTTCTCAATCCTGAGAAATGAATTGTACAAACATGGTTGATGTTGAAAATCTAAATCAAGCCTATAAATTAAAGAAATATTTCACCCAAAAATAAAAAAACAAAGACAATTTTACTCACCTTCATGTTGTTCCAAACCCATATGCAGTTTTTTTCCCCATGCATGTAGCAAAGAACAACGTTTTCCAACATTAATTCATAGTGATCACATCTGTCTGTCAAGCTCTAAATACAACACAAATATCACAAAAGAAATCGATACAATTTATGTGCTATTCTTCATCTCCTGAGGTTATAAAATAGCTTTGAATGAGAAGCAGGCTGATTATTTTTGCATGAACTATTCCTTTAAAGCAGATTTGAAGACTTTGCAATATCCAGCTGTGATGCCAAACCCTATTTGTTTCAAATAAACGTCTCACAGAGATTCTGGGAGCCCTGGTATCTGTAATGTCCATCTGGATCGTGACTGGGGTGTTGGTCTACCTTGCCATTGAGAGGATAGTAAAAAACGATTATGAAATTGAAGGCAGTGTGATGCTCGTCACCTCGGGTTGTGCAGTCGTGGTCAACATCGTGTGAGTAGACAGACATTCCTATGAATTACTTAAAGTTGGCATGAAACATAAGATGTGATTGTCTTCTTTCCCCTATTGTGACGTATATCCGAGTGTAACTGCTTCTCAAACAAGAACAAATGTAGGGTGGGACTTGATTGTGTTCATTGGCTATTGATTGGATGGTTGTGGTTATTGACGTGATGTCATGTGAGTGACAGATTGTCCCGCCCTCGCGCCAGTAAACACGAGAAGTAATTTTTATTAAAGATTACGAGTGCACATGATAGAAAAATATATGAAGATGTGCATGCACAAATAAATAATTTAGAATAAATACTGCATTATTCCATGAAATTTTTTAAAAAAAATAAGAATTGTCAATGTTGATTATTAATGATTCTTTTAATTACAGATTGATAAATTGATATGCTTTTGTTTGCTTTGTTTATATTCCAGAATGGCCTATATTCTTCACCATTCCACGACCTTCCACAGTCACGGTTCAGGCTACCACAAGATTGATGAGAATGGGATGAGCCCCGTGGGCCATGGCCACTCCCACAGCCTCCTGGGGAATCATGGGAACACCAGTGTGAGAGCAGCATTTATTCATGTTTTGGGGGATCTCTTACAGAGCTTTGGAGTCATGGTGGCCGCCATTATCATCTTCTTCAGGGTAAATTAACACTAACATAAAGAATCACCTTAAAAATGTCTCACCTCAATATAAAATGGCATTTACAGTGCAATTAACTTCCATTTGCCAATGAACCAGAATATTTTGTGTAAATAATGGACTTAAAAGTTGTTCCCTTCAGGCAATAGTAAGATCCAGGGAAGCAAATGGGTCAATTATATTGTCTTTAAATATTTCGTTTTATTTAATGGCCTAACAAAAGGTTAATGAACAATGTATTTGTTATTTTAGGAAAGAAAAGAAAGTAATTATAAACTAATGATTTGCTAATTATAGTACGATTCTTTTTTATGAAAGATATAAATTAAAAAAATAAATTATAATTTTTTTTTTTCATTTTTTATAAATAAAATAAAAAATGTATCACGGTTTCCACAAGTATAATAAAAAGCAGAACTGTTTTTTAACATTGATAATAATAAGAAATGTTTTTTTGTGTCGCAAATCAGCATATTAAAATGATTTCTGAAAGATCATGTGACACTGAAGACTGCAGTAATGATGCTAAAAATTCAGCTTTGTCATCACAGGAATAAATAATTTAATTAAAATGAATTACGATTTCTATTAAAATAAAAATAAGTTATTATAAATTGTTATAATTTATATATTTTTTATCCTGTAAGAAACTTTTTTCATAAGATTCCTGATTTAAAAAAAAACATCCTACTGAACCCAATTTATTTTTTTAATTTGTCAAATCCCCATGATAAGGAATTTGACACGATTTCCTTCCCTGACTCTTGAAAGCACCTCAGTGGAGATTGTTTCTTCTGACATCGTAGTATAATTGAATTGGACACTTTGCAAGTGAACCATCTCATTTTGTTCTTTAATGTATCAGTACCTCCTGTTCTCTATCCAATTTCTAACACAGCCAGAATACAAAATAGCTGATCCCATTTGCACTTTCCTCTTCTCTGTGTTCGTCCTGGGCACCACTATTACCATTCTAAGAGATGTCTTCCGCATTCTCATGGAGGGTAATTTTCACATTTAATAAATTTCAGTTGCAATATTCTCAATCACTTAAAATATGCATGCAATGTCCGTATATTTTTTACTTGCATAGGACACATGGTTTAAAAATCTCTATTTAAAGGCGAAGTGTGTAATGTCTGCACCCCCTAGTGACACCAAAGGGAATTGCAGAAATAATGACTGTTTCCAAACAAATTTGAAATTTCCCAAACACAATCCAGTCCCAGAAAAGAAAAATGACACACACATCACCTTTAAATGCAACCTATGAATCTCGCAGAAGATCTGCTATACTTTTAAACTCAGTGTCATGTGTCTGTGTTCAGGAGTACCCAAAGGAATCGAGTTTAATTCAGTGAAAGAGGTGCTGCTGTCTCTGAAGTCAGTGAAGGCCATGCATAGCTTACACCTGTGGGCTCTCACCATAGGCCAGAGTCTGCTATCTGTTCACATAGCTATTGGTAAGTTCATTAAATAACAGCTCAGTTATATTGTTACTGTTATAATGTTCATTTGTCTTGTGGTTTATGCAAATTTTTTATATCATGTATCTAAATCTGTTGAACGTGTTATTTGGTACATCAATTACTTTATTTTATTTTAAGGGCATAATGCAACAATATTTTTTAAATAAAATATTTTTTTTTTCCTTTTTAAATGATTGTTTTTATAAAAAAATTTAGTCAAATATCAATTTGCATGTAGCCAGCAGTTTAACATGGAAATTAATCTTTATTGTTAGACTTATACACTGATCTATATAGAATGTCATATATATAATATAATATATATATATATACACATATATATATATATATATATATATATATATATATACTGTATATATATATATATATATATATACATATATATACACACATATATATATATATATATATACACATGTTGTTATCATGATATAAATGTATATATATGTACTAAGAATGATAATAAATCCTTCTGCATTTCATTTCATTCAAGCACTGCGTCATCAACTTAAGCTAAAACAAAACTGTTTTTCTTTCTCTCTCGTTTTAGAGGAGAATGCCGACCCTCAGAGTGTCTTAAAGGAAGCCACTGAACTCCTTCAGACCAAATTTGGCTTTTACAGCACAACCATTCAAGTTGAGCCTTATTGCGAGGACATGATCCACTGCTTCCAGTGCCAGGACCCTACGGACTAAGTTCTCCGAGTGCACCGGTGAGGGGAGACCGCCTGTATAAAATGTATGCACACATATTAAGCTTCATTGAGGGTCCAAGCCAGAAATGGAAACACTGTGCAAATGTATCATCTACATATCATTATGAATATGTACATGTCAAATGCATTTCTATCGATTACCAAGGAAAAATAAAGACATTTCACGCTGTGCCATCCTAAAAGAGCATCGGTTTATGGGAGGAATAGCTTTAACATGAAGTGGTGGGGTTTAGCTTCACATACTGTATGCAAAGATGAAGTGAACTGAGCGGGGGAACATAAATATGAGGCCTGGATGCATCACTGTGAGCCTTTTATTGTGACTTTGCGAGGTTTTGCTTGGATGGCAAGCATTGTACATTATTGCAGGAGTGTACTGTAATTGCCTGTCCGTGGTCTTAGGAGAGTAAAAGATGGGTATTGACGTGACTTCCTTAAAAACAATTAGAATGGGGTTTATTATGCCCCATCCAGCCTGCCGTCTGCTGTCAGCATGGTTCTATAATCAATGTGAACGTCCGGCAAACTACGGCATGGTGTCGTAGGGCTTAAATAGAGATTCTGCTAAAGTGTAATTATGGATTTTGTTGAGAGATCTCTCACTAATGTCTTGTTTCACGGTACAATACTATCTGCAAAAGCAAGTGGGTGATTAACTCTGTTCTTCCTCACTGGCTGCGATAGTTAAGGACTTGTGTTGTTTTTAAGCGTGGCTTTATGGGGCTTTGAAAGAACGGCAGAGACAAAATGACAGATGACAGTAATCAACTAAGAATGATATTAAAGGTGAAGTGTGTCATTTTAAATACTTTCTCCATCCTAGTTTCATGAGCTGAAACCAGGGGCCTCGTTTATAAAATGAAAAAAAATCAAATTAGTTTTAGATTTATCTAATTTTAGATTTACACCTAAACAAAATGCCGTTTTATAAGAGAAGTCACGAACAATTGTGCAACAGGTATTCCGTTTCCGGCACTTCTCATTCATTTCTGAGGTATCCGCAAACAGTGATTGACTGTCGCACAACTCGGAACGAAATTTAGAAGGCTGTAATGTGATTGGTTATTAAGGCACACGTGATCCAAGTTAGCCGTTACGGTTTTTCCAATGGAGCCACGGTTACTCTCATATCTTCCAGTCCAAATAATAAAACCATTTCTGGGGGAGATCTGAAACCATTCAGCTGCGCACAATTTCAAGATCATTTGTGATTTCGAAATTCCACACATGGAAGAGAGACGTTTGCACGTTTTTTGTTTTTGCTCGTTCTCTGAATCACACATACGCGTATTGTTTGAGAAATTATTGTAAGATCAAATGATGGTTTCTATGCAACATTTTATAAAACAAAGCCCCAGTACAAGGTTAATATCCCAACAAATCTTCTAAATCAACCAATTGTGCGACTTTGAGGCGAGACTATCAACACCGAATGCAAATATCTGTGTGTATAGTTGACTAAATGTGCATTATATCACAGAAGAAACAGTGTTAGGTACTGTATATCTTTTTGGTTATTATAATTTCCATGACTTATTTGGTCAGTCTGTCAAAAGTGATTTAAAATGCAAATTAATATTGTATTTAGATGATAACTGGATGCCACTTGCTGATTTGATTTATACATGCAATTTAGTACACTCAAAAAGTGTAAGCCTTTTTCAAGATTTGCGCATTTTAGTTAATAGTAAAAATCCAAATAATAATTGATTAATCCTTAATTAATATATGTAAGAATTATTCAATTCAATTTGATAAGTGTTGTACTAATTATTTGAATGCGTAAATCTTATAAAAAGGCTTAAAATGTGTTTTTTTTTTTGTGTACTACATACAAACCATACTAATACATTTCTGTATTTAAATAATAAACATACACTCTAAAAAATTCTGGGTTGTTTTAACCCAATTTTGGGTAAAATATGGACAAAACCAGCCATTGGGTAAAAAATGTCATTTAAAAATGTAACCCAATAGCTGGGTTTGTCCATATTTTACCCAAAATTGGGTTAAAATAACCCAGCATTTTTTAGAGTGTACATTCTTGACAACAAACTGCCAAAAATGAAGACATTTTTACACACAAATAAATGAAAAAAGGAAAACCAGTACACACAGTATTAAATAAGCTGCTATTCCATTCATAGCAAGTGACTAATTTGTTTGAACAATGATTGATAATGAAGGGGAAATTAATTTTGCAGTTGCATTGGATAGCGCTAGTATTGATATCGAAAATACACACTTCACCTTGTTAGGATGCTGTTGTGGGTCACTCTGGTTTGTCAAAGTCATTCATGCCACATCCTCCATATGCTCATGTCTTCGGGCTCTGTGCCTAGGTATAGGGAACAGCTTCTAGACACACACTTTTTGCACAGGATTTCCATCTCTGATCTCTCGGTGCCGCCACACTGCCGCAATGACTCTAAGACATTCCAGCAAGTGGTGCAACACGTTTCAGTAACATACAATAATAAAACACACGGTTTTCATTTTCACTGCAGTTTTCGTCTAAATGGATTTTGAAAATGATTATTTTGGTACCAATTTTCAGAGACCCTAAATGTGCACTAATGTTAAATGTACATTATATGTGAAGATTTTATATTAATAAAACACTGCATATAATTTGAGACTAATAAAAGACGCACTTGACAGATAATTATTGTGTTTTAAAGCTTGCGTGCACTGCTAAAATGTAGCCATTGTGACCTGTTGTAGCGCTGTGAAAGAGTTAAGGGATTGCTTGCATGGTTGCTTTGTTTGTTTTTCATGTGTCTGCGATTTAGATGGCCAGTAATCATAAATGATCAACCCAGTGACCTCGCGATCTCACTGAAAGACCTAAATTAAATTCTATATTTTGTCTATTTGTTTTGATAAAATGAATATCTATTTTAAATTTGAATATCACAGTCATTTATAAGAGAGTGCGAACAAATTATAATATGAACGGACCAATGCGCAAGTATTTTATTTTTGATAATGTTGGTGGGTTGGTGTGCCAAAGTTCTACATCAAAAAATGAACATTCAGAGAAATCGCAGTGGCCTAGAGAGTAAAGTAAAATACAATTCACTGTGATGATTAGAACACGGGCTATTCCTGTTATGCTCAACTATTTCTGTTAAAGTGTAGCAAACACTTAAACTTTATGTTACATGCTGTTTGATAACATTTCCAAATCTGATAATAACTAAAAACATTAAGGATACATTAAAGGTTACTTTCACACTTTCACCAAAATGCTCACCCTCATGTAGTTCCAAACTTGCAAGACTTTTGTTCATCTTCAGAACACAAATGATGATCTTCAAAAAGTTCATAAAGAGATTGTAAAACTAATCCATATTAATAGAGAGGTTTAGTCCAAATTTTCTGAAAAGACTCGATCGCTTTTATTCCATATATACATTGATCAGCGAACAAACAGAAGCTCAACCGAACCTGCTTGAGTGAGAACAAACCTCTTGAGGAAGCTCAAACGTGCTGCGTAACATGAGATTGAACCTCATTGGTTCTCGTGGAAGCTCAAACGTGCTGCGTAACATGAGAATGAACCTCATTGGTTCTCGCGGAAGCTCAAACGTGCTGCGTAACATGAGAATAAACCTCATTGGTTCTCGCGGAAGCTCAAACGCCCTGCGTAACACGAGATTGAACCTCATTGGTTCTCGAGGAAGCTAAAACGTGCTGCGTAACATGAGAATGAACCTCATTGGTTCTCGCAGAAGCTAAAACGTGCTGCGTAACACGAGAATAAACCTCATTGGTTCTCGCGGAAGCTCAAACGCCCTGCGTAACACGAGATTGAACCTCATTGGTTCTCGCGGAAGCTCAAACGTGCTGCGTAACACGAGATTGAACCTCATTGGTTCTCGCGGAAGCTCAAACGTCCTGCGTAACACGAGATTGAACCTCACTGGTTCTCGCGGAAGCTCAAACGTGCTGCGTAACACGAGATTGAACCTCACTGGTTCTCGCAGAAGCTCAAACGTGCTGCGTAACACGAGATTGAACCTCATTGGTTCTCACGGAAGCTCAAACGTGTTGCGTAACACGAGATTGAACCTCACTGGTTCTCGCAGAAGCTCAAACGTGCTGCGTAACACGAGATTGAACCTCACTGGTTCTCGCGGAAGCTCAAACGTGTTGCGTAACACGAGATTGAACCTCATTGGTTCTCGCGGAAGCTCAAACGTCCTGCGTAACACGAGAATGAACCTCACTGGTTCTTGCGGAAGCTCAAACGTGCTGCGTAACACGAGATTGAACCTCACTGGTTCTCGCAGAAGCTCAAAGTGCTGCGTAACACGAGATTGAACCTCATTGGTTCTCGCGGAAGCTCAAACGTGCTGCGTAACACGAGATTGAACCTCACTGGTTCTCGCAGAAGCTCAAACGTGCTGCGTAACACGAGATTGAACCTCATTGGTTCTCACGGAAGCTCAAACGTGTTGCGTAACACGAGATTGAACCTCACTGGTTCTCGCAGAAGCTCAAACGTGCTGCGTAACACGAAATTGAACCTCACTGGTTCTCGCGGAAGCTCAAACGTGTTGCGTAACACGAGATTGAACCTCATTGGTTCTCGCGGAAGCTCAAACGTCCTGCGTAACACGAGAATGAACCTCACTGGTTCTTGCGGAAGCTCAAACGTGCTGCGTAACACGAGATTGAACCTCACTGGTTCTCGCGGAAGCTCAAACGTGCTGCGTAACACGAGATTGAACCTCATTGGTTCTCGCGGAAGCTCAAACGTCCTGCGTAACACGAGATTGAACCTCATTGGTTCTCGCGGAAGCTCAAACGTGCTGCGTAACACGAGAATAAACCTCATTGGTTCTCGCACGTCAAGCGAACATGTTTAAGCTTCTGTTCATTTGTGTTCTGAAGATGAACAAAAGTCTTATGGGTTTGGAACGACATAAGGGTGAAAAATTAATGACAGAATTTTCATTTTTAGGTGAACGATCCCTTAAAATTAACAGGAATGTCAAGTTCCAATACCAACAAAATATGTTGATCTAGGAACATGTCTTCCTAGTTGTGAATTTGCATCCACCTTAGATGCCAAAAATGCATCTCTGAGAAACATTTACTGATCAGATATTCGCATCTTATGGGATTTCATAGTCACACAACAAAAGAGTGGAAAACACCCACATCCTAGAATTGGGTAAAATTTTGAATATTGCACTCAACTTCAAAAAGATGAGAGCATCAACTCAAAAGATGAGATGAACATGATAAATCCAAAATCAATTTCAGATGCAGGTGCGCTCAACCTAAACTAAAAAAAGCTTCGAAAGTGATAGCAGAGTGTGACGTGGTACATCATTGCTCATGTTTTTGACATGTTCTGCATTTTGTGTCATGAAGTTCTGAAAGACATTAATGTTGTTCTGTGGAAACTGTAAATAATCTTGATTATTTTCGCCGTGCCTCAGATTTGTGGATGTGTATACAAACTTGCTTCTTGTATAAACCTATCTGTCTATAAAAGTACTGTGTAAATGTTTTACAGTTATCCTGTATGTGACCACATAAAACCCCTATATAAGCCCGAAATTAATGATGGATATTTAATTTTTACATGCTTTTAATTTTATATCACATAACGTGTATGATTTTTGTAAGCTGTAATAAAATCATGTAAATCAAACAAACAATCTCCCACATTAATAATTACATCATGAGTTGGTAATCAGTGCAATATGCAAAGCAATTTGATCTAAAATGATGATGAAAAAATTTATTTTCATCATCAGTAAATTTTCAGAAGCAGTAAACAATCCAGTAAATAGTACAAAAGAGATATCATTTACAAAGTATGAATATTCAATAATAAACCTCCCAAAACTACTTACCATATCCAGAGCCTCACAGTAGGATTCAGATATTTAAAGGGATAATCCACTTTTTTTTGGAAATAGGCTCATTTTACAACTCCCCCAGAGTTAAACAATTGAGTTTTGCCGTTTTCGAATCCATTCAGCCGATTTTCTGATATTTCGAAGAATATCGGTAACCAGACAGTTTCTGGTCTCATTGACTTCCATAGCAGGAAAAAAAATATATACTATGGAAGTCAATGAGACCAGAAACTGTCTGGTTACTGATATTCTTCTAAATATGAGAAAATCAGATGAATGGATTCGAAAACGGCAAAACTCAACTGAAATGAGCCCATTTCCAAAAAAAAAGTGGAGTATCCCTTTAAATCACAACACTAAATTGAAATCCACTACAGACATAAACAGCAGCCTTATAATAAGCTTCCTTATTTAATCTTATCTGAGTGACCACAGCAGCATTTATATGACTGCCACCTCTCCAGATCCTCATCTCTGGAGTCAATTACATTCACACACGCGTAATTGAGGTCATGAATTATGAGGCGGATATCAAGGTACATCTGATCTTAATGACCAACGAATGAGTGCTATTGGTTCAGCGACAACTTTAACTCACATGCAGACTATAAACAGAATGATGCCCCTTACAACCCTGAGTAAGAAGAACGCACAAGCTGGAAAAGAGTACTTAAGACTTTAAATGGGGGAGGTCAAATAATAATGACAATAACAAAGGACAACAAAGCTCAAGATGCAGAATTAAAGCAATAGTTCTGCAAAAATGTTGACAATCTACTGACCCACGTGCCGTTTCAAAACCGAATGACTTTATTCCTTCTGTGGAACACAAAAGGAGAAATGTTCATGAATGTACAGTAATGGCCACTCTTTTCCATATAATGAAAGTGAATGGGGATCTGGGCTGTCAAAAAAAAAAAAAGGAAAAGAAAATGTCCAATCAACTCAAATACTTCATTAGTTGTTCAACAGTCCCTGGAAACAGACCCAAATTTAAGTTATTCACATATAATCTTCTCCTACACTGTAGCTCTCGTCTCATTTACAATGCTGCACTGTGATTGGACAAGTAATCGTCCACGATTGGTCACCTTGCGATGATGTCAGAACTAACATATGTATCTAAAGACTCCATATTTAAAAATATGTAGATGTGGACAATAAATGGCAAGATCGCATAAAATTAATGTGTGGCTTCTGAAGAATTATGAATATGGACTAAAAATATAGACCATTTTGGTGCTTTTTTGAGTGTCGTTTTGGAGTTTGGATGCCCTTACATTTCCATTAAATGTGCAAATGCATTCTTCAACATTTCTGTTTTCTTCTTCCACAGAAGAAATAGTCATACAGGTTTGGAAGGACGTGATGATGACGTTAAATTTTAGGGTTAACTATTCCTTTAAAATTGAGATTCAGGGTAAGAAATGCATAAAGTAAAAACAACAGATGATGATATGATAGATAAAAGAACAGGCTAGCAAATAGTTACGATCCAGTCCAAAGTTTTCGCACTACATGTCAAGGCTGTTACATTTGATCACAATATAACACTGAACCCGGAACAGGAGGAAACGGAGAACAGCTCCTCATGAAGCGACGACGAGTACTTTTAAGTGCTGACGATTTCATTGTCCACAAATGCCTTGGAAAGGACAAAACATTGAGCTAACGATACGAACATAAAAACATCACAACCTTCCTGTCTGAGCTTCACACAGTGCAAAGAAGTTCAAAAGGTTTTCCTCTCTGTACAGTGCTAAAAACGAAATGCACAAAAATATAAAATCGGATATATGCAGTCAGAGGCTTTGTATCAAAATAGTTTTTGCTTCATTCATTATAATTTAAGGATAAAAATTGGGTTTCTCAGTCATTTAAAAAATAATAGTCCAAAAGTATAAGCCTGTTATGACATCGCAATCCATTTTAAGACTAGCGCACTTGTACTGTATCCGCTGTGCTGTGACGAACGGCTGTCACAGAGTCATTGGGCTCCTGAGACTGGAACATGGCGCTGAACTGGGCCTGAGCCTCATGTAACTGCTTGAGCATGACGGAGCAGCTCAGTCCACGAGCGCAGTTCACACGCACCAAACCCGACTGACCGCCCGACAACACCCAGTTGTACGAATCCATGTTTGGGTTAAAACGGACCTGAGAGGGGAAAGACAGTAAAAACACTGAATTTCTTAAGTAGATGTCACTGATTTGTTTCATTCACATCAAGTGTTGTTGAGTAGCTTGCATTTTGCTCTAAGTTAGCGTTAATTTCAGTAGCACCTTAATGCAGTACAAGAGATCCACGGGGAGGAGTCGGATCAAGATCCAAGGGGTGGAGATGGGTAGGATTAGGGTTGTGTTTAGGCATTAGGGATCAGGAGGCGGAGTTGGGTAGGTTTAGGTGTACGTAAGGTGGGAGGAGTTGGATCTGGATCCGACTCCTCCCCGTGGATTTCATGTTCCACAGTGAGAACCATCTCGTTAATTTTGGCCCCTGTCCAGATATGTTTATGATCTAAATCAGATTAATTAGTAATTCCGAAAGGTCTGTTTAACCTTCTGTTCCTGAATGTCCTCTGTGGGTTACTGCACTATGCCGCCAGCAATAAAGCATTTTAGCACAGCTATAATCACTCTGTGTATGTGGCGATGATGAACAATAAACACTTCTCTTGCTGGAAGACATCCAGTTCTGCCTGTAACTTCCTCCTTGGCCACAGTTTTTATTTCCGAAATAGGATTAAAGGGAGTATAATCAAACTTTTCCGCATTTATTTTACACTACAGTTCAAAACAAACAAACACACACACACACAGGAGATCTTCATTTTAACTTACGGGACCTTATTGTAAAGTGTTACTAACATTAATTGTACTCAAAATATATCAGTGCTGTCAAATCGATCAATCCCGATTAATTGCATCAAGGCATCTAACACAAAAGTTTGTTTATATAATGTGTTCACACACACACACACACACAGAAAGAGAGAGAAATATATCTAATATATAATAATATATACACATATTATGTAAACAAACTTTTATCTTAGATGCAATTAATCGCAATTAGACAGCACTAATATATATATATATATATATATATATATATATATATATATAATATAAAGTTTATTATAAATATACACACAAACACATATATACATAATTTTTTTTTTTTAATTAAATCCTTACTTGTCTGGTTTATACTACTCTGAGCAATGTTTGAACTTTGTATTTTGAGCACTTCTTGTGTTGTTATTGCCTCTTCACAAACTTGTTTGATTTAGTCCTCAGATGCAAGTCACTTTGGATAAAAGCGTCTGCTAAATGACTAAATGTAAATGTAAATACAGTATATATATGAAGAGTTCGGATGCAAAAGCCTCTAAATGCCATTTGAAATTTTCTTCTAGAATATTTTTTTATCAAGCTTGTATATTAAATTTCAGTAATTTCACTTAAATGGCAATGAAGATTACCTATTAATTGTCATTCAAGTGAAATTACTGAACTTATATAAACAAGCTTGATAAAAATAATCATTCTAGAAGAAAATTTCAAATGGCACTTAGAGGCTTTTGCATCTGAACTCTTCATATATACACTTATATATATATATATATATATATATATATATATATATATATATATATATATATATATATATATATATATATATATATTTCAAATTATATTATCAGAAATGTACTTTATAGAGAGCAATACAAATAAAGCATTTCATCAATAAAAGGCAACTGGACATTTCTTACAATATCCTTATAACCATAAATGATCAAATGTTTCATTGTCCAGTGTTTTATTCAGAAAGATCCTCCATTTCAATCTACACAGGCTGCTTTCTTGCTCTCCTCCCATCATCCACTCTAGATCCAGAGTGACATTTTCCTAATTTTACAGGCCATTAGCTTCTGTCCATCTTCTTGCTTAACTCTCAGCAAACCACCAGCTCTTTCTCTCTTTCTCTTTCACTGGCCAGTGCAAAAACTCAAGACAGCAGTGCACTGCCACTGCTACATACAACTATAGCCTTTCCAGAGTGAGTAACAACATAGCTAATACAGGTTTAGTCTCCACAAGGTGACTGCTGATGGATCCCCTTAAGGTGAACATATTTAAGCTCAAAATATTATATCACATGGTGAGTATTCTGATATTAAAATCTATACTTCACAATTTATACAGCTCAAATACTCAAATAATTTTGATTGGTCTACGGCAGCCCATCCTGTGGTCTAGTAGGTGGTCAACCACTACAAAAACTTCTGTTGGGATTTCACATGGTTATCCTGGCAGCTAAACACTAATAGGTGTCAGTGAGGGCCTCAGCTGGTCTTGTTTACTCTTGTATAGATAAATGTGATCTCACCTTGTAGAGTGCGCTCAGTGGCATCTGGTCCACTTTAGCGACACCTTTGACCTCGTTTTGATGCAGGTGCTTCATCATGGGCCGATTTTCACACTTAGCAAAGTTCCCCTGACAGAGAGAAAAAAACACAAGCTGTTAACTCCAGTTAAGAGAGCACTAGATAGAAAGTACGGGTACTTGCACTTATTATAGCGGATATCATCAACTACTTGACATTACAATCCGTGTCACGTTCAAAACTTTACTATCCTATAATAAGATATAGCCTGAAACCCAGTGCGTCTAGTTTAAATCTCTCACAGTCTGAATTACTTTTGTATGGTACAGTGCATCATTGGCAATTTTCACACAGCAGCAGAAAAAAGTTGGTATAAAGGAAAATGTCAAATGCATTCTAGAAATGAAGTGACTATGACAGTAAATATAATGACTTCAGTTCAATCTATATCCAATTCTCACACAAAGTTATTGCAATGCTTCAGAAGACTAGGAATTAAACATGTGCTGATATTAAAATACTGGCTGATACCCCTAATAATTATATTCATAATAGGACCGATAAACATTAAATGGATGGTATTATTATTTTTTTATATATTTATTTATCAACTTTTTCAGGATGGTATTATTATTATTATAATATTCTAATATGTCTATAATTATTAATATGTGTAAAATTTAAAATAAAACACAAACTAAATGTTAAAATACTGACTGATACCGCTAATAACTATATTCATAATAGGGCCGATAAACAATAAACGGATGGTATTATAATATTCTAATATTTCTATAATTATTAATGGGTAAAATTTAAAATAAAACACAAACTAAATAAATATATTAAATGTACAGTATAAATAATGGATGATCATCTTAAGATTTGCTATTTAATAGTGTTATTAAATTACTAGTATTATTAGATTAAGAATCTATTAGATTAGAACTGAGTGTTAGATGCCCAGACAATAAATAAACAAATATATATATATATATATATATATATATATATATATATATATTATATATATTTTCCTTTACTGTCTGGGCATCTAACACTCTTTATATATAAAGAGAGTGTATCCATGTATGTGTATATATATATTCCGCACATATATATATATATATGAAGAGTTCAGATGCAAAAGCCTCTAAATGCCATTTGAAATTTTCTTCTTTAATGATGATTTTTATCAAACTTGTATATTTAAGTTCAGTAATTTCACTTAAATAACAATTAATAGGTAATTATCATTGCCATTTAAGTGAAATCACTGAACTTAAATATACAAGCTTGATAAAAACCATCATTAAAGAAAATTTCAAATGGCATTTAGAGGCTTTTGCATCTGAACTCTTCATATATACACACATTTTATCAATCCTTGCATTCCCTGGGAATCAAACCCATGACCTTGGTGTTGCAAGCATTCTACTCAACCATTAATGCTTTAAAAAAGACATTTTCTTCCCAACAACTGCAGTTTATCCAACAGTGGAGCAGTGCTACCATTCAGACCATATTGTCCCTTTGCTGCCTAAATGTGTGTGTGCGCAAGGATGACTGAGGAGACTTCAATTAACCCAATTCAAACAGCTCTTGCCTGCTCCAGACCGTGGCCATGAAGTGGACATGTGCAGCGCGCCATGGATGGACGGATGGGGGGGGGGGGGGTGGATCGCTGGAGCGTGAGAGGGCAGAACAGATGGAGCATCTCTGTGATGGGGGTAGGCCTCCAGGCGGGTATGACTTTAAAGTAATGAAGGGTGCAGAACTTAATCAACATATAACCCATGAGATGTGGGATGGGTCTCAGAGGGATACGAGAGAGAGAGGGGTGCCAAGAGGCTAACACGCAGACAGCACACCTGGGCTCTCAACTGTGTCTCCTGTACTCGCTCAGGTGTGCTGGGAAAATAACTAAGCCAATAAATCCAGCCCGGCACAGTCCGTGTGTAATGATCTGTGGAATAGGCTGCAGTGCACAGTAGCCATCATACACACACAGCCTTTATCATCTACACACATATTAGTGAGGCCACTAATGGATTTTTACATGGTCTTGCAAACGCATACTTTGTTTGTACACAGAAAAACATAAAGAAAATCAGGGGCGTAACTATTATTAAAACTGGGATGGACACACCCCTCCCACTTCACCCCACTTTTTTTTATTGTAAGAGGTTTTTTTGTTTGTTTGGTCGAAGTGCAAAGACAAAAATGTAGTCGGTCAAATAAAACAACAGCTTCAACAAACCCTAATATGGCTAGTGCATAGCTGTCAACATTGAACATTGAAAATAAGGGAGTTTTCCCGGAATCCATCCCCAAAATAAGGGATTTTTTTTTTTTTGCACGATTCTCACCCACAAACTTTAAAAATAAAGCACAATCCTTAAAAGTCTAAGGTGTTCATAACTAGCCTATGTGTGAGAGAGAAAGAGACAGTGTCATTTAAAGGGAAAAAAATCTACATTTGGATTAGCATGTGTTGCTCTAGCATTTGGACAACAATTTCAACATTTAGCCTATCACACATCTTCCAAAATCCGCAAAATAGGGAAGTGGGCTGTGTTTATTTTAATTACATTTACACATTTTGTGTAGCTTTAAAGAGCCTATTTAGCCTGATGGTGGACCATCACTCAGAAGACACACTATCTTTATATCCTCCTATAGGCCCAGAACGTTTTTTTTTTTTCAAGTTTTTTTTTCTTCTTCATGTAATCACATTGTTAAGAGCTTAAGAAACAAATGGAAAAAAAGAAAATATATTTTATTCATATATTTGAAAATCTATTTATAATAATTATTATTTGTTTAAATTACATTGATATCTGAATTTATGTAAAAACCTAGACTTTCAAACATCAAAATGTAATGTATTAATATGTATTCGAGTACAAAATTACATTCAGCTAGCCTAAACATTGTTTCCTATTTTTTATTTATTTTTTTGCCTGGAAACGCAAAGAAATTCCAGGCAAAGATACACGCCAGCCTGTCGCGTGAAAAATAGGCGTCAGTTCTATTTCTAGCATGCACGCGTTTTCTGGAGACGCGCGTGTCACGCAGGCAGCGTGCAATAAAAACGGACACACCACGCAGCCAGTGTCTCCGGCCAGCGCGCGCGGCACCGCATCCGAGGATAAACGACTTCAAGCCGAATCTGTCCGAGCCCGTACGTCTCACACAATCAGAGAGTAAAAATACGGTATATTTTACGGGAAAATACTCAAACGGGAAGACAGCGGGAAAAGAGCTAAAATACGTGAGAAACCCGGAAAAAACGGGAGGGTTGACAGCTATGGGCTAGTGCCCACTTGTTTTTCGCAAATCAGTTAGGAATATTAACAATACATCAGCTAATTAATATTCATGAGCCAAGACAAAAAGCCCCCTTTGTTTTTGGGGAAAATTATTTCGTTTGGCGCAGAGCTCTGGTGAAAGTCAAAGAAAATAGCTTAAGTGGCAACAAAAGACCAATAATCTCAAAATCTGATTTCCTACATCATCTCCCAAGCACCAAGATGTACTGCAACCGCTCGACGATGGTGAAGTTAAACAATGAATTGTGTTTTTGAGTTTCTCACCAGGTCCAAGTCATGAAAGTGGAGATAGTACTTTCTGACTGCTCCTTTGTAAGTCAATGGCTCCTTCCCCGGGTTATTTGGAGCGTTTTCCATGTCCTCCTCCTGTTCCTCGTCTCCAGGCCCCTCACCGGGTTCAAACTGGACCATGTCAGTCCTGTACACTGACTGTGGGGATTATGCAAAATGGTCAATGTTAATTTAAGGCTTTAATACTGCATGTAGGAATTCAATTAATGATAAAAACACTTACATATCTCCGTCGTCTGATATTGTTGGGGTCCATATCCATTTCAGGAAGCAAACTAAATAAACAATCTCCTCCATTGTCCGCAACAGCAAAAGTGTTTATCCAATCAGACATAGACAGGCTCTGAATGAGAAAGTCGTTTTGTCATTATTAGACAGTGATCATATTAAACCATGTAGAGATAATCTCGTGAAATGTCCACGTACCCAAATAGTGGCTTTTCTAGGACACACAAAGTAAGGCTTAATTCCAAGGTAACCTGAATCAAAATAATGGATTCCATGTTGCCCAAAACTACACATAGAAAAGGAAAACAAATATTTGATAAGAATATAAATACAATGCCTGACTTAAAACTTTATAATATTCAGAAGAGCAAAAATCTGTGCACTCACGTGGCAAAGCAACACTCTTGAGCCAACAGGAAGCCGCTCCAAAAGAGGGGCCAGTACACTTCAGGGGACAGGCAGCGCTTCACTGCCATAAGAGGCACGCAGGCTTTCCTCACATCCCACATTTTAGCCATGCGATCATCTCCGACTGTCACCAACAAGTTACTTCCCAACCACAGTAGATAAAAACATATGTAATTCATGTTTTTCACACCTCATCACAATTACAAACAGACCAGACATTTTAACAATATTCCCAGTAATCTTGTTCTCCATGTACACTACCAATCAGAAGTTAAAGTAAATATTGTGAAATATTTTTACTAATTAAAATAACCATTTTCTATTTGATAATACGGCATGTTAAAATCTAATTCATTCCTGTGATGTCAAAGCTGAATTTACACATCCCATGATCCTTTAGAAATCATTTTAATATGCAGATGTGGTGCTAAAGAAGGATTTCTTATAATTATCAATGTTAAAAACAGTTGTGCTGCTTCATATTTTTGTGGAAACTTTTCTATTTGAAATAGAAGTCTTTTGTAACATTATAAAAGTCTTAACTGTCACTTTGATCAATTTAACGCATCCTTGCTGAATAAAAGTTCACTTTAAAAATAAGAATAAAAATCCTTCTGACCCCAGATGCTGTCCTCTGAGCATCTGGACAGTAAAAGGGCAGAAGAGACAGCTGACCCCCCCCCCCAAATAAAACCCTCCGGCTTGAATGCTTCAAATTGGGTGCATGGTACGACTGCTCGTTTATAGTAAAAACCATAAACACGATTATTTTTGCTCAATATTGAAATCATGATTCAGTCATTGATGAGTCATTGGAATTATCAGTGAAATTTCACAATAATTAGACTTTTTTTACTTTAGCAAAAACTAATACTAGGCTAACGAGTGTAAGAAAAAGACAACATGCACAGTTAAAATCCAAAGTTTGGGCTTTGGGACAATAATCACTTTACCTCGATTATCTTGTTTTCGTTATCGTTGGAAGCCAAAATCGAAATCATTTCCGATTAATCGCACAGCCCTAGTGCATGCATACAAATTCTAATCTTTAAAACATTTTAAGTGTATCTGAATTCTACATGAGCAGTCACATTTAAAGAGCCTAAAGCACAAGAAAACTAAAATAAAAGCACAAGAAATCTCCACTTGATTTAACTAGCCTCTAGGGCAGAGGGGATAGGGTGTCATTTTCCAAATGAACTTCTCTAATGCTACTTACAGCAGTCTTTTATAAGGTCACAGAGCTCTTTGAATCGAAACAGGCTGTTAAAACTACTGATGCTGAAACAATGTGTGATGCTATATGATGAGATATATTTGATCTAGACTGCTTCTCTGTTGCTAAATGAGAAAACTCCATGGGTGGGCTCATCACAAAATACAACACAAATACCAATGAAAAAAACTGGATACTAGAATTTCATTTAAATGATAGCCAAGTCCACACCTCGAGGCTTTGCACCAGCTCAGAGTTCGGATGTTCTCGTCGTGGGCATGAAAACAGTGGTAAGGGAAGAGGGACACAACTCCATCGGGAGCCTTGACTCTCAGTAGTGTAGACTTGCTAGCAAGATCCCACAAACCAACCAGACCTGGAAAAGAGGAAGTGAAGTGAAACATCACACACGTAAAATATTGCGACATAAAGAAACAAAGATATTCACATTTTTACAATTCTCGTTAGAAGAAAAAAATTGACCTATAGTCAAAACATATTAAATCACCATCATAGAAGCCAGCTGCCAAAAGGTTATGTGGCTTGACATGGAGCCAATCCATAGCAAAGCACAGGCCACTTTGACCTTTATGATCTGCCTGGTTGGAGCCCATTTTCACACAAAGCGTCTTCTTCACCTGCAAAAACACACCATCATAAAACAGGTCATATATGATCTAGAACACTTCCTCTATCTGTAATAATTACAAAATTAATGGTATACATAATTCAGGGTTCCAGCTTTTTCCAATGTTTTTCCATGATTACCACGTATACATTTCCTACATATTTTATAAAGTAAAAAAATATATAGTGTATTACATATATAATACACAATGTTTTTTTATGACAATGCAAAATATTAGTGCAAAAATAGTGCATCCATTTTTAAGCAGTGCTAAAATATTTAAGATGCTCTAAATTATACAAAACGGCTAGAAATTATGTATTTTTTATTTCTAAAATTCTAAAATTTAATTCTAAAAATACATTTCTAGCTGTTTTTTTTAATATTTTAGCTCAAAGCACAGCTTAAAAAAATGTTTATGCACAATTCCCATTTATATAAAATATACAAAAATGCATAGAAACAACCCACTATATAGAACTATGTTTATGAAAATATTATTACGATTTAATATTTACACAAATTTTCACAGTTTTAATATTTAACAGTTTAATATTTGCTCAATAGTTCTATAAAGCAATTTCCTTCGACCCTTATCCAAAAAAAAAAGTTTAGATTAATCCATCACTCTACACTTAACACTTAGTTTGAGAAGGTCCTTCTACCATGACAGCTAATTTCCAAAAGATCATCTCTTGGATGCTTGAAAATGTTACATAGACGGCCCATAAAATGGCCGAGAGGAGCCATAACCAGAACAGTTTTAGTGAAAAACCACTTCAACTGTGAAATTAAGCTACAGTGAAAATGACACGTCAGATTCAAGCAAGCATTCCAATGATCTCTTACCATTCAGTTGCTTTAGGTTTGATGCAATGACTGTGTAACACAGTATGTTTTTTAATGTGTGTGTGTGAAAGAAAGACTGAGGTCTTATCTGTGAAAATAAGAAGCATGCTGGCAGAGAGTGGATATTGACCTACCCGGCATATCAGCGGTGCTTGGCTGGTTTCTCCTATTGGAAAACACATAAATGTGTTCAATGTGCTTATAGATAGGAGCATTACTATTCAACACATGACTGCATTTATCAAGAAAAACAATCAAAGGAACAAGGATGTGCTTAACTGAAATGTAGAGTATAAACAAGCAGCAATTTAATAATGTCATCATTTAAAGAGTTCAAATACAGTGCATTTTATTTTTTATAGTTTTTGTTCTGCATTAAAAAGTCACAATTTAGTTTTCATCACCATTTTCCACTTGCTCTCCTGTACTATTACAATCAAATGAGCTGTTTTCGGTATAGCTGTAGAGGTTGTGCTTTTATTTAAAAATAAATAATACTTAAGAAAAATAAATCTATTAATCTACAAAAAATCCAATCAGGGTTTCTTGAACAAAAAATGAGAACGGATCTACAAGCTCTTTAAACTGCGATTCATATTCTCATTAAGCAGAGAATAAAAAAAGAGAAGTGCTAAAGGTGGTGAATGGAGTCACGTGTATGAAACTGTGTGTCTGTGCGCATGTACAGAGTGTGTGTATGGAAGTAGAGTGCAGAAGTGATATATTGCCGCATGGCTTCAGGTCGGAGCCGTACAGAGAGGTGGACGGGTCGATCAGGTCGATAAAGCATCGCACCTCCGATGCACTCATTCAGACAGCCCTGATCACGGGCCCTTTCTCCAGGCTGACTAAGGTATTTTTGATTGACAGGCCAGGAGGAAACGGGTGTCAGGTATGCGGCTGAAATTCATGGCCTCAAACACTAACAACTGTGTAGCGATGTATCTTTTTTGTCATTTCAATTATAGATCCTTGTCTGATGAAAACAAGCCAGTAAATTATCTCCATTGAGAAGGGAGGAGTCAGCGTCTCTCTCGTCACCTTTTGCCGGACACCTTTTCACTCCACAAAAAAACGTATTTGTAATTATCCAGCATAAACCTTCCAAACCCGAGAAACCATAAATGGAAAGTGGTTAACTGTTTTATCACTAGATTTTTGAAACTTGTCCTGTAATTTCTACTGCGAGTCCCTTTCAAAACAATGGACAATCCAATAATCAATCTACAGTACGAAAAGGTTCAAATGAATGGTCATGTGATATAATAAAATTAATGGCATGAAATTAAAACAAAATGTTTAATAAACACAAACTCAAAGTAAAATAAAAAACGAAGAGAAAAATAAGGAGATGTAGAAAAACAAATGAAGCAATAAAAAACTACATTTAATCTAATATATAAAAAATATAATAATAATTTATAATAAATTTGAATTTATTACAGAATAAATAAACAAAATATGAATAAATAAACACCTAAATAAAAGGACAATAAAGACAATATAAATTAAACTAATAAAAGGACAATAAAAACTGAATAAAAAAATATAAAATGACAATATAAACAAAAAACATTAAAACAAAATTAAATTACAATAAAAACCAAAAACCAAAATGAACACAATAACCAAACCAATAAAAACAAAAATAAAAAGTAATTTTCCTTAATAAATAAATATATAGTAAATAACAAATATCAACTAAATATGAATAAATTACCTAAAAAAATATAGACAAAAAACAACAAAAAGCATATATATATATATATATATATATATAAATAATTTATAAATATAAATTAAACATAAATAAAATAAATAAAAACAACGAAAGTAAATATATATATATATATATATATATATATATATAATAAAATAAAAAAACAATTAAAAACCTTTTAAATATAAAAACAAAACAAAAATATTTTGATTTTCATTTATATGCACAATGTCTCCCAACATACTCACTCCAACACACACACACACACACACACACACACACACGCTCGAACGCACACACAAGCCAAAGAGCAGGTCTGAGGTCTGACAGAAGGATTGTGTGTTCAGTAATGAAGGTTAATTCCCTGAGGGATCCAAAAGTTCTTGGCCAGAGCTGATTGCCGGGTCACTGACCAAAGACTCCAGGAGGGAGAGTCCAGTAAGAACCACAAACAGCCATGAACAGTGCCTCAACAAAACAGTTTCCAAAACCAGTGTGGAGATGTTAGACTGGTGGAGTGTGAGTAATAACCTCCGGAAAATACAAGAGCGAGAGAAGGAATAGCTTTGTAAAGGTCATAGAGCACTTCTTTTAGCTGAACAATATCCAGGCATTCCTTCAGAATTTACAACACAGAGAAATAAAATGCGAGTGGTGCAGTACATAACCAGTACATAACCATGAGTGATACACATTCAACCAGGATTATGGATTAACCAGGATTACTCAACTTGAAGAAGAATTAACGTTCCCTAACAGCTTCAGTCCTTTGAGAGAAAGAGGTCTTTAAAGAAAGCATTTGTTACATCCGAACAGTTCTTCTGGCCTCAGGAAAGTGTAATTAAGAAAGCATTAAAGCTTATGGTAGGATCGATGAATTAGAAGCTTGCAAACAGGGAGAATAAGACACTGGCAGCACTGAAGAAACAGAGACGGTTCATTAAAGAACGTGGGCAGTTGGCTTCTTATCTCCACTGGAGCAGGGCCCAAATCTACCACACCGAGGGCCCCTGAGGGACCAGACGGACTGACCATATCACTACTCAATAACTAGAGACACCTAGTACAAAAGCTGACTGTCTAAATGATAAATAGTGAGGACGGCCATGAAATTGCCTGTTTACTTAGTGTATTAAAGTAAGTGGAAAAGTCCATTAATTCCATTAAAATTGTAGGATTTTAATAGGAAGCCCCATTTGAATATTTATTTCTTGATCAAATTCAATTTTATTTAAATATATATATATATATATATATACACACACACAACTGTTCAAAATTTTGGGGTACATTTTTTCATGTTTTTGAAATAAGTCTCTTACCCCTCCAAGTCTGCATTATTTGATCAAACATAAAACATACTTTAAAATGTAATTTATTTCTGTGATGTAAAAGCTGGATTTTCAGAATCATAACTCATCATTTTAATATGCTGATTTGCTCATCAAGAAATAGATAAAATTCCTGAAAATAAATAAAGTACTTAAACCAATTGCTCAGGAACACTTGTCTCACAGTGGATTCGAACCCGGGTCTCTCACACCACCAAAGGCATGCGTCTTATCCACTGAGCCATCACCACCCATTTCAGGTTAATAATATTTTCTATCCCCTAACCCAACTCCTATCCATAAACCAACCCATCACAGAAACACGTGCAAAACACTAGATTTTAATAAAAACGTGTTTCAACAAGTGAGGACCAGTAAAATATCCTCAAAAGTCGGTTGTCATAATATATAACCATAAGGAGTACATTTGGACCTCACAACAACATACAGTAGCTAAACCTGTACCTGTACACACACACACACACACGTTTTTTCTTGTTCTCTCTCTGTTTCTAGTTATTTGCTGGCATCATTCGTGAGTCAAAAGGATCTTTATAATTCAACCAAGTCTGTATATAATACCTGTAGAAAGCCGTCTGTTAACAATCCCATTCAGTGTACGCAATTTGTATTCTGTGACAGCAAAATACAATAAAATGCTTGCTAAACATTTTTCATGCAAAGATTTTCATTTAGTCATAAAGACTAACATCTTTGAATAGTGATTGGAAAAATATAATTTTTGCTTACAGTATGGTCAATAGCTCATAAAACAGACTCGGCTATGAGGAGCGGTTTAACTGTAGACAATACGACATAACGCTGGTGTGAAAAGGGGGGCCTCTAATCAAACAGCGGTGGACTCTTATAGGCACTAGACCCTCCCTCCTTTTTCCTAGCTCTCTCACTGTGACCGTGATGAATGAGAAGCCCTGGGAGGGTAATCTTTTGCAAACACACACACTCAAACAGTACAGATAATGTGTTTAAGAGAATAAAGAAAGGAGAAAAACAGGGAATGATGCAGTGAATGACAGGTCATCAGTCTGTTCCCAGCACTCCCCGAGGAGAGGACATTACGAGCTCCCAAGGGACAATCAGCCTACGCTGGCCATTTTATCAGTGAATGTGGCATTAAGATGGGCAATGAAATAAAATAACATCCTACGATCGACATTTAAGAGCCTGGATACCTGAAATATTTGTTTGAAAGCCTGTAGTAAAATACCACACCTTGACTAAAATTGTAAATTTACTTACAGGGTAAAATAATAATAATTGTTATTATAATTCATTAATGAATTAAAGGGGTAGTTCACTTTTTAAAAAAAACTTTTGCTGATAATTTACTCACATTGAAAATTTTTGGTTTTGGTGAAAACATTCCAGGATTTTTCTCCATATAATTTACGTTACTGGTAACCAAACGGTTCAAGGTCCAAAAGACAGTTTCAGTGCCAACGAATCTTTTTCCGAGTCAATTCGTTCATTTTGTTTGTTGAATGAACCAAATGACTCGAAAAAAGATTCGTTCCTTTTGATAAACGAGTTCGAACAGGAGAGTCACGAAAGCGCATCACAGAACAGAGCAAGGCGAGCATTTGAGCTTATAAAACTTAAACTTTGTTATTTATTTTTTTAAATGAGTGATCGTTTCACTTGATAAGACCCTTATTCATCGCCTGGAATCGCTTAAAGCCCTTTGAACAGTTAGCAGTTTCCACTGAAACTGTCTTTTGGACCTTGAACCGTTTGGTTCCCATTGAAGTCCATTATATAGAGAAAATCCTGGATTGTTTTCATCAAAAACCTTAATTACTTTTCGACTGAAGACAGAATGACATGGATATCTTGGATGACATGGGGGTGAGTAAATTATCAGCAAAAGTTTTTTTTTTTAAAGTGAACTACTCCTTTAATAGACAGATGAAATCAAACAATTCCATTATTATTTCAGTAAATTTAGTTTGTTCTGTTCTGTTTTCCAATGTAATAAAAATTAAGAAAAAATATCATGCGATATAGATTTGATTGATAGTTTAGTTTGTTTAGTGCTAGTAAGAAAAAAGCATTATAGCACTTGGCTTGGGACTCTTCTGTCTTGTACTGTCCTCTTCTGGAAGGATCAAGACATTGCACATGAAGTCACTGGGTGTTTCTAAATCATGAGTGTCTAATCAGGAATGGCCACCTTCCATCAGAGTCTATCCTCAACCCGAATTAAACATCTGAACAAGCTAATCGAGGTCTTTAGGAGCACTAGAAACTTCTAGAAAGGTGTGTTGAAGCTAAACGCTAGGGGAAGTTGGCCCTCCCGGAGCAGGATTGGACACCCCTGTTCTTAAAAACAGTCAATTGTCACACAGAGAGAGTGTTAAAATAGTCCTGACAAACTAAACATTGACTGTCCTTTGCACAAGTATTTTAAGTGGACCTGATTTGACCCCGTTAAAGAAATGCATTTACCCATTCTCTTACCTTTACTTTGATGGTGTGCTGCAAGGGCTTCTGGGTGTGGAAGACTGTAGACACCGATGGTTCCATTAGAGAAAGCTGCTGCTAGAAGACCTAATCTAGGCATTTGTGGTGCCTGACAAAAACGAAAACACATTTACATCAATGTCCACTACAATCACAATCAAAAAAAGATCACCAAAAAGTATTAAGAAGAATGTTTTCAAAAACAATTAATTTGAAAGCATTATTTTAATACATTTTTGTTCAAAACAAAAAAAAAATTTTCTCTTTTAATGGTACACTACGTAACATTCGGCCCTCTAGCGGTTAAAAAAACAAAACTGAAAGCATTTTGCGGAAGTACATTGTTTTGGTTGTGTGACTAATTATGACCTATTCGAAAAGACAAGCCAATGTTGACTCATTTTATTACAAGCTCTGTCGCATTCTCGTTTGCCAGCAGAATCTCCTCTGTTCCCCGGAGATTTGAGATTTAGCGGCTCCATGTCAACCTTTCTCGCTCATTTCGATAACTAACCTCTGCCACTCCCACACCAAACACTCGTCAAAGTAGCCGTTTGATAGCTTTTCTCTAAAAAAAAAACAGTCTATACCTTTAAATTTTCTTAGACTATTTAGTCTAATGTCATTTCTTACCTTTCTGTTGGTGGAGGGCAGCTCCCACACTCCTGCAGGACACCACTTTATATTCCAGATGCATCCGTCATCGATCGCTAGAGCATATGCTAGATGAGGAGCAGTTGAGGGCCTAAAGTGGGAAGATAAGAGTGCCAGAAATTACTATTTTATTTTAAGCTCAACACGCCATTAATATTTCCTTAAAGCCAATCTGTAAGTGCCTTATCTTGGTCACCTTCTTTTACACTGAAGGTCTCCGATGTCCCACAGCTGCAGTAAGGCAGGACCTGAGTACAGGTTGTTGATTTTGTGTTTGTCGTCCATGCCTTTGTGGCAGTAGATGGCGGCATACTGTCTTTTTGCTGCCCCGTCAGGACATGGGCACCACTCCATGGACCGCACAGGACCCCCCACAAAGAACAGAGTGTCCCAGCGCTCAGAATGATGTGGCAATGATTCAAACCTGAAGACAGTTTTCATGAGAGCAGATATACACTTCCATTAAAACATTTGAGGTCATTTTTTAAAAAGAAATGAATACTTTTATTCTGCATTATTCCGAATTTGATGTTTTTTAAATGTTCTATTCATCAAGGAACACTGAACCTTTTCACCGTTTGCAGTTTGATCCGTCCCTTGATTTTTTCCCGAGTAAAGGTAAAAGAGGCAGATTCTTTCTCTTGCGGTAAATATTTTTCAGCCTCACTGTTAATCAAAACAAACACCTGTTATGAAAATTGCTTTGTTTCCATAGATATTATGTGGGATTTACCTATACTAATACCTGTTGGACAGGAAATGCCAATCTTTGGCAGAAGGAATCCATTCAGGAAACACCCAGGGGGAAAAGTATTCATCCCGGCTAGCATTTAATAAAAGAAGGAAAAGTAATTTAAAGATACAAGTGATACCGATATTATAAATCGCTAAAATGGCAATTCTTACATAATCTTGTGGAAAGTGTATAGCTTACAATGATTTGGTCCTACTAAAACAGTTCCAGACAGGCTCCATCACATTGTTAGCCAAGCCATTTGAAAGCAGACACTGCTGATGAGCAGCACATAATTAAGAAATTAGACCACACAGATATGGAAATCGATGTCAATAACAGACTAAAGAGTATTGGACTATAAACTCACATAGTTTCCTCTGGGTGGTCTGCTTTTAGCACTGCCTCTGGGTGGTCTTGCTTTTTCCACGTTCAAGCTGAAGTCTGGCTCTGAATCTTCTTCCTCTTCACTCTCTGCCGCTTCATCCTTTCCTGGGGAAAAATCCTCATCATCATCTAAGTCGCTGTCAGACTCTGGAGTTTTCCTTTTCGTCCCCCTTCTCTTTGCTGCATTCGTTTTCCGGGAGGTGCTGTTCGCTTCACCAGATTCGGGCCTATCTTTTGTTGATTGAGTCCCGAGATCCTTGGCCAGCTTGTGAAGATAATCTAAAGCACTGACAAAAAACAGATTTATTAGCTGTCTGGTTACTGACATTCTTTAAAATATCTTCCTTTGTGTAGAGCAGAAATAAGAAATTAATACAGGGTTGAAACAACTTTTCGGGTGAGTAAATGGTGACAGAATTTTTAATTTTTAAGTGAACTATTCCTTTAAGCCAGAATTAGACCTGAGTTCAGTTAGAACATTTAAGTACTTTTTATAAAAATAAACATTACTGGTGTGCATCTTGAGATAAAACAAGTTGTTTTCAATAGCTCAATGGTAAGCATGTTGGTTACGCAACGTGGAATAACCAAGTTCAAGTCCTGATCAGAACACTTCGTTTGACCATTGATTTTTCTAGAGCAAGATATACTTAATCCAGCAATATATACAGTATACTATCCATTCATTTAATCTATACATGCTATATAAATATGTGGGAAACTGCACAAAACTGGAGAGCATACACTTTAGCAGCTCTCCTCTTGGGCCGACCACTAGCAGTGAGTTCAGAAGTGTCAGAGATTGCTGAATTGTCATGTTGTGGTGGTGTCTGTTGAATAATCTCCTTTCTCCTCCTTTTGACAGGAGTCTTTGCCTTAGAACCTTGATTCTTCTGGGTTCCTTCTGTATTAACTGGGCTTTCCTGGTCCACATCTGGGGGAACCTGGGAGGTCAGACCTAGAAAAGAAAGTAACAATAAAAGATTCATGAACGCAATTAGCAATTAGATCCATTTTTGAGTACGTATTGAGTACATAAAATGATCAAATGAACTTGGTTTTCCTCTAATGACAAACTAGTCATACAAGTGCAACTAAAACTAATACCATAAAAAACATATTTGTAAGTTGAAATAAAATAAACATTGAATACTGAAATAACACACTTACCAGACATTTGCATCTCCGACTTCATGTTTTGCGGCTCTGAGTCCTGAGTAGCTCCTTTACTCTCCTGGTTAATCTGTCCTGGTTGGTTATCTGTGTCCTTTTCACACGGCAAACCCATTTTTTCACCTTTCTGCTCGCCCAACTTCAGGGCAGCTGCTGCCATTAATACCCGTTCTTTCACAGAACCACTCCGAGCTCAGTCTAGAAGTAAAGAAATGTGTTGATGTTATATACAATGGTTTAAAATCAAATAAAAGTGTACAAAAATAAAGTATGAAACAAAAAATATATAGGCAATAAGTAAGCTCAAGCAACATTTCATCAATTACCATAATACATATTTAAAAACATGGCATTGTCAAAGGCATCATGCATTTTTTGGTACTATTTTGTTAGTGTTGTGTAGTATTAGAATTTAATCAAATGTGTAGAAAATAGCATATAAAATAAAAAAAACATAGACATTAAAAACATGTTCAAGCTACATTTCATTAAATACCATGATATTACAGAAAATGCATGTCCAAGAACCATGGCATTGTCATGGCATCATACACTTTGCTGGTACTATTCTGTTAGTGTGACACTAAAATTAAAATTATACAGGCAATATAAACAAAATCAGAAAATTCAATACCAAAACCAATACATAGACTTTCCTGGTACTTTTTTTGTTTGTATGATACTAAAATTGTTCAGAAATAGTAATCCACGCATGCGCAAAGTACCGATGACAGGCGACTTGCCAACACAACATTGAGCTTAACGTTACTCAGGTTATGTCGAACAATAATTACTCAAGTAATTTAAATCTAATACAAGCAAAATAAATTATTAAATAACGTTACATTTGAAATTAAATTGTAAAAAGTTCAAAACTGCTTTTAAATAGCACGTTATATAGGCTAACGTTACTGCCTTGAGTTGATGGATGTTCCTTGTCCTTCAGAAGTCCATTATATTCCAAAAAAACAACAACTTTATAATAAGAACCCCTTACTTCCATAAAGCACAGGAAAGACATGGGCTTTTTCTCTGCACTGACAGCTTTTAACAGTGGCTCAGGCTGATCGTCCACTCTTTCCTTCAACTACACGGTCTGCGATTCACGCGGGTTCGAATCCAAGTCACCGGACACAATGAAAGATTCACTGCCGTCAGACGCCCGCTGGGTACAATCTCTGGCGGATCCCGGTTTAAATTAAAACACTAGTATTCAAATGTGCCGTGCAGAAATATGCTGATTTTCTAGGAAACTCCTCAGCTAAAGCATTTTGACATATTAGCTAGCCGCCGCCATGTTTTAAGGGTCGCCCATGACCTCGTTTGCTCACTACCGCCCCCTATCCAACACTGACACCAGAGAGGTTTTAAATATGTGCGTGATCCCACCTGACCACGAGGTGGTGTCAATGTGGTCAAGCACAGTAGAGTGCCTACTGCCATATGTACACGTGCACGCTTTTACAAAAACAACACACACAGCACACACCTTCCTCTTTCAAATCTTAAAATGTATGCATAACAAGAAAGTTGTTCTGAAAACAAGAAAATCTTCTGGAGGTGTATTTAGATGTTTAATCATGTGAATTTTTTGAGTTGTATTCATTTGACATTTTATAGTAATTATGGTTTTAATGGATATGCTGTGTTTTTCTGTTTTCTATTTTGTTTTTGTTTACATGGTTTGAAATTCATTCAAGCGAAAAAGAAAAAATCCCCACATAGGTAGGCCTAAACACACACACACACACACACACACACACTTGTGGTTTATGGGGGCATAATGTTTTTTACACTGTACAAACAGTAGGCTATTATATCCCCTTACGTTAACCACAAACTTATCCATCACAGGAAACATTTTTTTTAATTCAAAAATTGCTAAAACTCACACAAAATAGTCACAAGCAAACATGTAATCATTTATTGACTTGATTAGTGTTAAGCACATTCACACTGTTAAAGAGGATTAATCCTACATATTTTACATTTTACGACATTTTTACTTTGTGCATATGTATGGTCCGTGTAACGCTTCACAATTCAATTTTAGGACCATAAAATGCAAATGAAAAAATGGAAACCAGACATTCATTTTTCTTGTTTTTCCAGTTGCATTATCAATGTTGCCCTTTTATCCCTTTTTTCAATTTTACTTGTGCTAAATTGTGACTTCAGAAACAAACATTTGAGTTAATGAAATCTAACTGATTTTTTGAATGGATGGGTGGGTGGGTGGATGGATGGATGGATCATTACAACACAAAAGACTAAATTTTATCCAACGGCTTGCAGTTTCCACATCCCTAAAGCTAGCTAGGGACATGGAAACTGCAAGCTGTTGGATAAAATGTTGTCTTTTGTGTTGTAATGGTCTATACTAGTAGCCGCAGGGTGACTGGGCAATCCCTTAGAGATAGGGTGAGAAGCTCGGTCACTCAGGAGGAGCTCAGAGTAGAGCCGCTGCTCCTCCACATCGAGAGGGGTCAGCTGAGGTGGTTTGGGCATCTGTTCCGGGCATCTCTGCTTAGACTGCTGCCCCCGCGACCTGGTCCCGGATGAGCAGAAGAAGATGGATGGATGGATGGCTTGCAGTTTCAGGTCACAGATTACTTGTGTTCATAGCTTGCGCTCACCGTCAGCCCTGCCGAGCCAGTGTCTAAGGACAAGATGGCGCCTCCGAACCAGTGTCTAAGGACAAGATGGCCGATTCAGAGATTCTTCATGTTACTTCTGTCAATTCAGAGATTGTTCACGTCACCGCCTCCAAACCAGTGTCTAAGGACAAGATGGCCGCCTCCAAGCCAGTGTCTATGGACAAGATGGCCGATTCAGAGATTCTTCATGTTACTTCTGTCAATTCAGAGATTGTTCACGTCACCGCCTCCAAACCAGTGTCTAAGGACAAGATGGCCGCCTCCAAGCCAGTGTCTATGGACAAGATGGCCGATTCAGAGATTCTTCATGTTACTTCTGCCAATTCAGAGATTGTTCACGTCACCGCCACCAAGCCAGTGTCTAAGGACAAGATGGCCGCCGCCGATCCAGTGTCTCCGGACAAGATGGCCGATCCAGTGTCTCCGGACAAGATGGCCGATCCAGTGTCTGTCCTTGTGACCATTTATGTTCCAGTGTCTGTTCCTGAGCCTGTGTCTGGTCTAGAGCTGGTGTCTGGTCATGAAAGGGCATCACCGCCGTGGCCTCCCGAGGGGTCTTCACCGCCGTGGCCGCCTGAGGGGTCTCCACCACCGTGGCCGCCCGCACAACCTGCTCCGCCCGCTCCGCCCTGGTTGCCTCCACAGCCTGCTCCACTGCAGTCTCCAGGTCCTCTTCCGCTCCACGGGCCTGGCCCTCCATCCCGCCCCCAGGTCCGCCTCCGCTCCACCTCCCTCCTGGACATTTTTGAGGAGCATCTGGAATCCGCTCCTTAAAGGGGGGGCATTCATTTGCATTTTATGGTCCGAAAATTGAATTTGTGAAGCGTTACACGGACCATGTATGCATGTATATTTCAAAGATTCTGTTTTCATAAAGACAGATGTGGTTTTCTAAAATTTAAAAGAGATTCGTGTCTTACAAAAAATAATGATGTATCTCTGTAAACAAGCTCATTTTGGGTCCTTTTAATCAACACAACAGTTTCTGAACTAATTTTCTTCCCCTAGCATCCAGGAATACTTCTTCTAAAGCACAATGTAACTTAATTCTGAAAGGCTAATGCCGCAGATTACCATCAGAATCACACTTAATATCACAAAAACAGCAGCATTCATGAACATTGTAGCATGCATCTGTTTCAATAAGTCGGTCACTGGTCTAGTGCAAAAATAGATATACTTACTTAAAATATTTTATTCCAAAAATGAAATAAATAATAAAGTCAAATGGTGATATTACTTTCTATAAGAGAAGTTTGCTGTGGCCCTTTCAATATATGAAGCTCTTCCTGTCAATAAAAAGGGAAACACAATTCTACATCCTACAAGTACAAACACTACCGTTTGCATTTATTGGAGTTAATATGATTTTTTTTCTCTTTTTTTTTAAAGAAAACAATACTTTTATTCAGCAAGGAGGCATTACATTGATCAAACGTGACAGTAAAGACATTTATAATGTGCTGATCTTTTGAGCTGTCTATTCATCACATAAAAAAAGAGAAAAAAAGTTGATAACGAAAAATGTTTCTTGATCAGCAAACCAATATATTAGAATGATTTCAGAACGATCATGTGACACACTGAAGACTTTAAAATTCAACTTTGCCATCACAGGAATAAATTATATTTTATAATATTTTAAATAGAAAACAGTTATTGTAAATTGTAATAATATTCCCAATATTATTATTTTACTGCATTTTTGATCAAATAAATACAGGCTTGGTGAGCAATTGATAAGAGATGATTCATTTCAAAACCATAAAAAAAAAAAAAATCTTACCGACCCCAAACTTTTGAACGGTAGTGTGTCTCTTTATTCTTTGGAGGTAAACAGGAGAAGTTTCATTTTGTAAAAGGAGCAGGAATGATTTATGAATGAACTCCAGGTCTCTGGCTGGACGCAGGCTTTGCGAGGGGCCTTCTGAGGGCCCATTGGTCCTCTGACTCGCTGCTGGAGCTCTCGCTGCTGCTGCTGCCGCTCGGACTGTCACTGCCGCTGAACTCATAGCAGTCTTTCACCTGTCTGCTTTCTTCCTCCTTCCTTCTGTTTTGGCCCTCCTTCCTCTTTATTTCCACTCTTCCAGGGGTTGCGGTTCCACTTGACGTGGGCATCGCTGACGTCTGTCTGTCCTGCCAGGTGTTGGATACCTGGGGAAAACTGAGGGCTGGATCTGGTGAGGGAAGGTCTGGAGGCTTCATGGAATCTTCCTTCAGCTGAGTCTTATGCAGTTTATCTAACTTTGAACTCTTAGACTTGGAGCGAACAACAAACCAGTCCTGTGTAAAATGATAACAGTGAAAATATTTGTTATGAAATGTATTGAGGAGCATGCAATTAAAAGGATTGTGTTACTCAGTATTATGCTGAATACTCATTTACCTGAGAATGAATGGAATTGATGTGGTACTTGACTCCGCTTTCAGAGTTGAATTCTTTCTTACATATCAAGCATTTATACTTCCCAGTCTCAAATTCACCCTGCAGAGAAGAGAAAAAAACTTCATACCTTCATAAATGAATGATCCAATTATGATCCAAATCCAATTATGAACAAGAAAAAAAAATAAACAAGAAAAATGATTATTAGAAAAACATTGATTCAGGTAATAAATAAAAAGGCAATAGTCATTTAGTTTCAATTAAACTGCAGTGCAGATAGTTAAAAAATGCACTCAAAAGTTTGGGTTTGGTAAGATTTCATTTCCCTCAGAAAGGATTTATTAAATTGATCAAAAGTGACAGTAAAGATATTAATAATGTTACGGAAGATTTCTGTTTCAAATAAATGCTGTTCTTCTGAAATATATATATTTAATCCAGAAAAAAAGTATCATAAAGTATCTATGTAATGATAATTATGTATACTTATAATTATTTTTCTTGTTTGATACTTTGATAATAATAATAAATGTTTCTTGAACAGCAAAACAGCATATTAGTATGATTCCTGAAGGATCATGTGACATTGTAGACTTGAATAATTCAGCTTTTATATCACGGGAATAAATTAGTTGCATTTTAAAATATATTAAAATAATAAATACAAATAGTTATTTTAAGTTGTAAAAATATTTCAGAATATACTTTTTTACAGTGTAAAAAAATAACAACCACATACCGACACCAAATATTTAGTGTATAGCAGTGAATAGTATTGCGGCAATAAGAATTTATTCCATTTAATATAACAAATATCCTGTAATGTAAGCTCTAAGCAGTATGTACATGTCTTAAAACAAAAAGGGAAGTCATTCCTACCAAGGTACATAACCCAAGATGAGCCTTTAGACCAGACACGCTGGTATAGAAGCAGCCACATCCCTAAAATGACAACACAGATCACATTTGGTACAGCAAAACCAATCATTCACTAAAAATCTTTCCTTTTGCATAATGCTACATTCATGCCACCAATGCAAATCTTGAATGAACACAATGATGAAAACTTATGGAACAATGCATGATGCTCACACCTTGTTGGGACACTGCACTTTTTTATGCAGTTTGACTTCATTCTTCCACTTCCGAAGAGTCTCCTGGCTGAAGGCAGGCAACCCTGGACGAGAATACTTCAGCTACAAGAACAAAAAAATACCATAAATGGCTACAAAAATTAATGAAATGAAAATGGTCATTCACAGTCCTGTCAGGACATGGATGTTCAGCAGCACCTTCCTGTCGTCTGGTACCAGGTCACGCTGGACTTTCCTTTTGGGCCACTCCTTCAGCAGCTCCTCACTGGCGATCTCCCTCAGGTGGAACACGGCCACCTGCGCCGACAAGCGTTTGGCCCGTCCGCTCGGTGTACGCTCTGGGACGGGCTCTTTCTGTGTCTTTGCTTCCTCTACTTCAATTTCTCGGTCCGGCTGTAACAGATAATGCTGTCTTATTTGAAGAAACTTCAACAGCCTGAATGAGAATCAATCATGTCAGAACAGATAAATGTTTAATTATACAATTGAACTGAATGATGGGTAGGAAGACTCACCGGACCGTGCTCGTTCTTGAGGTGGTACTCCAGACCCGCTCTAGAACGATACGCTTTTCCACAGTGCTTGCAGTTCATTAAGAGTTTCTCCAGTTCTGACGCCTCTTTGCCACATTTCTTCATATGATACACGTAACCCATTATACTAGTAAAACTTCCAGTGCAACCCTAAAAAAAAAAAACATTCATTTAAGACAGTAATTCTGAACATCCACAATACTATATAGTCATTATTTTAATATACATGACTATTTTTATTTATTATATTTTTTTATATTTTCCACTTTTTCTCTACTGTTGAGTCGATAAGATTTTTTTTGGTAAGAATTATCGTGCTTAGCAAGGCGGCATCTAAAAAATACAGTGAACGAGTAACATTGTGACTATTATTACTAATTAAAATAACTCTTTTCTATTTTTTTTCTTGTTATGGGGAAGTAGAATTTTCAACATCATTACTCCAGTCTTCAGTGTCACATGATCCTTCATTAATAATTCTAATATGATGATTTGTTGCTCAAGAAGCATTTCTTAATATTTTTAATGTTGAAAACAGATTTTAAAAATATGAAAACATATTTTTTTGATTTAAAAAAAATGTTTTTATGTTTTATATATTTTATGTTTTTCATAATGTATTGTTTACCATGATTAATTACAGCATTTATTTGAAATATAAATCTTTTGTAACATTATAAATGTCTTAACTGTCACTTTTGATTCATTTAATGTGTCCTTGTTAAATAAAAGTATTTTATCTTTTATTTAAAATAAATCTTACTGACTTCTTACACTTTTAAACTGTCATGTCCTTTATTTTAATTTTCTTGTTTATTACTAATACCTTTCAATTTTTAATATGGTGACCTGTACTTTAAATGATGATGATGATAATAATAATAATAATGTTTCATTTTTAAAGCATCTTTCCTAAGCTCAAGGTTGCTGTACAGGTATAGTATTTTGTATATATACTATAAAAAATAAAAATTATGTTTTATGCTAAATGTTCCATGCAGCGCTGTATCAGTATCAAATTATTTTATTACATTTTAATTATAAAATATGACCACACCTCTTTTGAACATTTTAATTTCCCCATCCTCTTTAGTACTTTCCGTAGTTTCTCCTTCACTGCTTGGTCAACTAGGTCATTCCCAGTATCTGGAATGGGCTGAAAAAAACAAAAAGAAAATAATCTTGAAATCAACACTATCACCCTTTTCATTGTCAATGTTGCTCTATATATACGTATATAAAAACTAACCAAGTTGTTGTGGTCAGCCATGAGGTGGTACTTCATTCCAGTTGAAGTTTTCAGTTGTTTCTCACAGTGTGGACATGTAAAAGGATTCTACAAAATCAGATTTAGAGCTCAAATAAGAGCTAGAAAATCATGAAAACAATGATAATCTTATAAGGATTGTTACAATACATGCACTTACCAGTTTGCAGGTTTCCAGGTGCTTCTTTAACCCATCCACTGTCTTTCTTCCAACACTTTTGCATTTGGGGCAGGTCACTCTACCCTTGGCCAAAATCTGCAGCTGCCATTTCTCCTCCTGACTTCCTATAAAGAAAGGCATCACGAAAACGTTTTTTTGAATATTCAAAAATATTCAATATCGGAGTTTGTATCATTTTCATGTAGCCTGAACAGCCACCCCTTTTACCTGGTGGATAAACAGGCGACTCTTTCTTGGTGCACTGAGATGATTTCTGCTCCTGCGTGCTCACAGTTATCGGATTCTTGTGAGTGAACTGAGCAACAGGAACTATAACAGGTACTGTTAGAGAGAAAAGATACAGTCTGCACTTTTCACCTATTATCATGTGGATTATTGAACATAAACTAAATAAATTTCATACCTGTTTGCTTTACTTCCTCAATGTACTTTTTTAAGGAGGGCTGGTGAGCTTCAATCTTCTGCTTCTTTGCTTTAAAATCTGTGGTATAAATACTACTTGTACTCTTGGACATCATCTAGACTGTCACATATACATTTATTCTACCTAAAGGTTTAGTTCCCTCAAAAATTTTAATTCTGTCATTAATTTCTCACTCTCATGTCGTTCCAAACCCGTAAGACTTTTTGATGAAATATGAGCGCTTTCTGTCCCTCCAATGACAGCAACTCAACTACCACAGACACTTCAAAAAGATAGAGATCATAAAACTAATCCATACTGCATGAATTGAGTGGTTTGGTCCACATTTTCTGAAGAGACTTGATCACTTTATATGATGAACCGATTTAATTTAGGTTTTTATTCACATATAAACATTCATGAATGCACCAAGCATCTCTGGCTCAGATTTCATTAAAAATATCTTCATTTGTGTTTCAAAGATCTGAGTCTTACAGGTTTGGAACGGCATGAGGGTGAGTTAATGATCATTTTTGAGTGAACTATCCCTTTAAATATCTGAAAGTCTGTACTAACCTGTTTCTATTAAAGTATCTGAACTGGATCCATCAATTTCCCCCATCATTCTGCTGGTGTGGTCAGTGTGCATATGTTGGCTTTCCAAACCATTGATCAGACTGGATGCGATTACAGAACTGGAAGATGAACCATGGCCTGAATCCTCTGAAGGTCTCATAATCACAGGCTGGAGATCATGATACCTTAGGACATGACATTTTGACACCATTACTAATGCATTATGTGGATTATGCATGAAATTTACAACAAAATGTCATGCATGAACACAAGAGAACACACAAAACTCACTTTTTTCTGGAGTAAGTTCTCTTTATTTTCTGAGAGCTTGTCCCCTCATTCTGAAATGAAATAACACAAATGCAATAATACAATTAGTTCTGATGGTCTCATGTTTCATTTGAATAATTACCTAATGTTATGACTGTTATAAATGCTATAATTATGATTGTTGATGACTTTTAATTAATAAAAAAAAGGTTCCCTTTATTTCAGTGGAATAAAATTTTGTGACTTTTCATACATTATCTATCTATACACACACACACACACACGCACACACACACACACACACAAAAACTGGCTTGATTCGGTTGTTCTGAAGGTTATGTAAAAAAAAAAAAATGTTTACACTTCTGGTCTTCAGGGGCAATATGACCCCACATTGAAATGAATGGGAAATGTGAAAAAAAAAAAACTAAATATATTTTCTTCATGTGTCAAAAAAAAAAAAAAAAAATCCAGCATAAATCTGAAATTTTTTACACAAAAAATGAAGGCCTAGTACTAGAGCATAAATGCAATGCATCATAAAAAAATAATATGCCATATGCAAGCTAATGGTCTAGTTGAGGAATTGTGTGGTATATGGATACAAAAGTACTTTATATCTCCAAAAACACAGCATTAATGAATAGATGAGAAGTAAACAAAAAAATTATATATTATTTGTATGATTAAAAATGTATACTTTTTTGTACAATTACTCAATCAATTGTTGGGGTCGTATAGACCCTGAAGCCCAGAAATGTAAACAGAAAACGAAGACCATTTAAAGGTTAAGGGAGAGATGCTCAAAAAATAATTTATTACAGGCCAAATCATACCAATAAAAAAAGAGAGAAAAAAACCTCAAACGCAATAATAAATGGAGCAATTCCAAAAGGGTAACGTATAATAACTGGGTCATATCACTAAATATTTAAACTGGCATATTGTTGCACAACTCAAGGTGAGGATGCTTGGTCTTACTTTGGATGGTTTCATTCCACTACCTTCAGCCTCTTTTCCCAAATCCTTTATGACATCTGTTGAAGGCACAATCAACTGTGTTGAATCGATTCAGTGTCGGGTAAGTTACTCTAAAAAAGTAATTAATTAATAGCTAAAAATTACATCTTTAACAGTGTAATTAGATTGCTGCACTCTTTACTCTCTCTAAAAAGTATTGCATTAATCTTTACTTTCTAAATCCCATATCGAACCCTAGTTGAACAATGCACTTTTAATTCTTTCGAATAAATATTAAAAAATTGTTAAAATTATTTTTGAACTGAAGGTTTCATTGAAAACATACATTTTAACATTAGACGTTAAATTTTGAGAATTGTTCTATATAGTATTTAATGCAATTACATCAGAAGTAACTCATTAAAATACAGAGATATTTAAACTAATCTCCCTTAGTTTACTTTTTCAAATGTAATAATTATTATCGATGAATTACACCCAACACTGAATCGATTTATAACAAATAAACTTTCTAAATGATGTAACTGTAATTTATTGTCTTTACAGATAAAAATGAATAGATCCCCAGCCCTATAATGTAAATTTATTTAGTTCCAGTAGCTCAAACCTCAGTGCATGGTGGTGCTGCTAGCAAAGCCAAGGTCATGGGTTCGATTCCCAGAGAACGCAAGAACTGATTCAGTTTTGTACTTTAAATGCAATGTAAGCCACTTTAGATAAAAGTTCCTGCCAAATTCATTTGTTTATTTATCTAATCAGAATAGACTTCACAATCACATAATTATGATCTGGGAATACCATCACTTCAGAATAAGGGTTTACAAAGTTTAGTGTTTAATCTCAGACTAATGAAGAATTACCTGGTTTTGGGGGGTTTAGTTTTGGTCTTGGCATTTTCCTCTTGCTGGGTACACATATGGCAGACATGTTACCCTGGGTCTAATCCATCCTATTACACACAAACCATGGATATATACAGAGATGCATGGGTAGGAATCAACAACAAATTTTCTATATTGCATTTTTACTTAATCATCATCAAAAACAAATAAGCAACAGTCATAGGTAAGCTCCTACGTGGAATTTCATTATTTCATTAATTCAATGTCCCCCAAACAGGCAAGCAGATACTGGTTGTACTAAGTATCTGCAAATAAAACACATTGTATGCATGGACTAACCCTGTATTTCCACAAAGAAGCTGAAAGCTCCCTATGCACCTTTATTGCAGAGCATAACTAGTATTCCAGATTCCACCATCACATTTACTGTCCACCAATATTTTCAGCCAAAAAAAGGATGCATGACGGCACTACGTCAAATAAGCCCTTACGTTACACGGATGCACCCGACCGTCAAATAATTCACATGACATCGAAATACAATAAACTTTCAATTTAAAGTGGCACATCCAACCCTCAATGTTCACAAAACAAACCAAGAGTAGCTAGCATACCGACAACGTCCTCACGGCGAGATCGCTTCATGCACAGCACGCCTCCTTTCTGACCAGCCAATGAGAACGCGCCTTTCTCACCCACACACCAAAAGGGGAGGATCTTACTTCAGAACAACCTATCTCTGAAACTACAGGTCCTAGATCAGATTTTGACACGCCTGTGTTGTTACACTTATCTACGGTTGCTACCCCTTCACTGAATCGGAGTCAGTTTGCATAATGAATTTATGCATAATAGTTTTATCAACATCAACTTTCTGTTTCAGTACAGCAGAAATGAGCAGCTCAAAGCCTTCTATGTTTTCGTGGCTCTCAAACACATTATTTTCGAAAGAAAAGGTAGGCTACAATAAACAAACATTTAAAAATCTGTCATGGACATACAAATAATCCAAAATATGTTCTTATTGCTCCAAAGGTGCTAGCAAGGAAGTGTTTATAAAAGGGTGCTTGTGTCAGTGTTAATAACTATAATCTTTATTGTCAGATGTGTAAGGAGGGCAGAGCTCTCCGAGAACAAATCAAAAGCATATCTGGGTCTACTGCCCTAGATGGTATGTCTCACCTGATAATAATGTTTCTAATGACATTTATTTGGTCACACCCCATGACAAATGTAAAAAGTGTGACATGCTACAATATTTCCACCTGTTTCTAGATGCAGATATTGATGATGCTCAAATTCTTACTTTGACAAGAGAGGATCTGAATGAGCTTTTTCCAGGTATCAGGAACTTTCAGCTCCGAAGGACCATTATGGAGCTTATCACAGATGCAGTGAAGGTAATGGTGGAATTGAACTTCAGTGGCCCCCCAAAAATACTCACACACTCCTAAAAGTGTAGAATTTTATGGTATTAGATAACACTAAATCAAGCTTAAAGACATATGCAAACAAATGATGCTAGGCCTTTCCTCAGAACTCACTTTTTTGAAATGCCTTTTAACCAACCAGTACCATAGCCTATTTTGGATGAATCGTTTGAAAATCGGTAGAAAATTGAGCAAGTTATGGTTATTTAAAAAGTACATGCACCATTAAAACAATGTTATGAGACCTCCATTGGCCAGCTGTGCGGACGAGACATCTAGCCTTTATTATGCATATCTATGTGGTCTGGTTACCAGCAAGTATCTGTGATTAAAATTAATAAACAGTGATTATTAATTGATTGATTTATTTCTGATTCCTAAAAGGATTCAGTTCGACCTGGCCCAGAAAGATTTGCCGGAGCACTGAAGCATTTAATGGACAAAAACAACAGCAGTGAGTAACTTATAACCTCCACTATTTTTTAAGTTGTAGCAGACCAAGGGACTTTTTTATGTTGTTGTAAAAGAGACGTTTCATAGCAGTCTTCTAACTTTCCCAGATGATGCTGCTGTTCAGGATGTTTTGAAGGAGTCTCTTCGAGCTTTTAGAGAAATGGAAGAGCAGCTCAAAGCAACACAGGCATCTCTGAAACCATACATTGAGGTCTTGAACAGTCTCACTGAGGCATCAGCTAGAAAACAGCACTGGGATACAGAAGGAACGTCAAGCAGGAGGAAAGTTCCAAGCTCATCCCAAACAGATTTAAACTCTCAAACCATAAAGATCCCCTATCGTCGTGAGTAACGGTCAACTTTTTATATTTCAATTAATAATTCAATATGCTATACATTACACTAATCAAAATACTAAAAGAACTTCTGGGTCCCAGTTTTTATTCCCACCCAATTATATTTCTTTCTATTTTGCAGAGCCTCCAGTCAAAGTGCATCCACTTATCTGTGGCCAAACCTTGGGAGTTGACAGGGAAATTTTTGCACTGCTCAATGGAGTTACTGTGAGTGAATTATGTGACTGTCAGTTGATGCTGGTCTTCTGTCCCATAGCATCACGAGCTGGAACTGACATCGAAGATGCATTGAGGAAAGTTCCAGGTAATTATTGTAGCCAATTTACCACAAGGTTAATGTCAATATATCCAGAAACATACTGTATGTTTACTGCATGTGTACTGTATAATGCAGTAGTCCTATAAAGCACTGTTTGAATCAATTTTCAGGGAACTAGTCTGTAATATCATAGGTTCAATCCTTCATGGACATTCCTGTGCAATTATAATGTTAATTCCTTATTTGTTTACCTTCACAGCTGATAAACCAGCAGTCCTGGTGATAATGTACCATACCTTCAACCATAACCAGGTGTGTCCCAGCATTAATACGACATCTTCTCAAGTGAACATTGTGGAACAAGTTAACATTCTCTTCCATGACTCACAAGGCGGTCTTCTGAAATGTCCAGCAAATGACCATGCAATTAACAAACTTCAGCGTGTCTTACACCAGTACATGTAAACTGTCATGTAAAAACTCTTAAAATGATGATACAATGCATGTCTGTTATATTGTCATACGAATGGGCAAAAACAACAAGTCTGCTAATAAACATTTAGGACTGATTTGTTGATTCCAAGGTTTTTTTATATATATATATTCAAACAATTTCAACACAATTTTAGTAAGAACACCAATAGCAGGAAGATTAGAAAAAAGCCTTTTCCACCAATGCCGTGATATCATGCAAAAATGCTTTCTTCGAGTTCTCACCTTCTTGTAGGCACATTTAAATTCATCTACATCTCACACATCAGAGAAGTGATACCTCACGCCATCATGATTAATAACCTGGCTTTTTAAAATGCATCGAGACGTTGCGTGTTTTTACAGGCTAAAACAAGCAAACTTGTATCCAACCTACATAGATAACACATATTTGACTGTAGCAGGTGCATCAAAACCTGCTCTAATTTCGGATATTTTCCTCTGCGAACTTCTCTTTATCATACTTTGGCCTATATTGTGCGCATCATTTACAAATCACAAACCGAAAAAAGAAAAATAACCACTGTAATGCTTTCTCAAACAATATATGCATCCGAGTTAATATACTGATTTAGGGAGACGGTCCTCACAAAAGTAGTCCAGCAACCCGGAAAAAAA